>OU342742.1:408234056-408380016 GCA_910589775.1 Avena eriantha
GGACCGTGTCGAGAGGCTGTGCGCTGGATTAGGTGGTGTGCGGCGGCTGGCGTGCACGTGTGGGTGGGATGGTTGTCGGGCGGGTTGTGTGCGTGTGGGCGGGAGTTGGCGGGGCCGAGCGGCGCATCTGCTAGTGGGGCCGCGCGCAGGGCAGGTGGCGTGGCCAGCAGATGGATGGAGCGTGCGGCGTGAGACGCGGTGGGGCCAGGTGGGGTGATGTGGCGCGCTGCGAGTGGAGGGAGTGAGGTGGCAAAGGGGTGTGCTGGCAGGAGGGGATGGGAGCTGCGCGCGCGGGTGGTGCTGCTGGCTGCAGCTGGCCTGGTGCGGCGATAGCGTGTGTTTGCTGTGGGGGTTGGTGTGGGGTAGGTAGAGAGGGGAGGGATTAGGTAGGTTAGGGTATGGTTTGACTAGGTATTTAGACTAGGGTTTGGAGGTGGCCGGCCGGGCTTTCGGGCCTGGCGGGCTGCCTCCTAAAAACAACTTAAATATTTATTATTTAAAAACGAGGCTTTTGAAATCCGTTTGTAGACGAAAAAAAAATAATCCGGAGATCCGGGTTTTAATTTGAATTAAGACGGGGCATTTAGAAAACAAAACCAGGCTTTTCGAAAATAGTTTTGTACAAACACATGCATAATGATGACGGTGCTCAAATGCAATGTGGCATGATGACATGAGCATGCGGTCATGATGATGCAATGCACCAAAAACACAACGATTTCCTAGTAGTGGTTTTAGCGGGATGCCACAATTCGACACCACTAACAAGGGATCTCGCCCTCGAGATCCGCCTCATGGTACCGAGAAGAAGCAGATGACCTGAATCTTCTCGCTTCGTGTAGATCCTCACGACACCACTAACAAGAGGTCGTTGTGCATGATCGTCGAGATAACACTCCAGGAACAAAGGCGAAGGTAGTGGTGTCAACAAATAAAGCCACCTCTAGCTTCGATAGAAAGAGAGAACCGATGCATTCTCATCCACTTCAATGTATGAGAGCAAATAGAATGAGTAGTCGGCATGGGGGCCAATCCATCACGCACCCAAACTATTACTCCGCACATTCGGTAGAAAAGTGTGCAACCATTCTCAGAATCAGACTGAAGATCTCGACAATCGAGGTTCGGAACAAAGGAGTGATGCAGGCTCTGCATGGGGTCTGGCGTAGATGATGTCGTCGCGTCAGAAAACATCGGAAGGCACAAAAAAGGAACAAAGAGAAGTCCAACAGAAGACGGATTCCTCAGATAGCATGAAAACTGGATGTAGAAGCACCGTTACCAATGGAGGAAGCGAAACCCTAAAGGTACGACAGAAACCCAACCACGAGAATTCTTGGACTCGAAGAAAAGATAAGAGAATAGATCCAAAACACGTAGAGGTAAGAGGAGAATAGCAAAGGGTAAGGAGTAAAAGCAGACCTAATTAGATCTATCCAACCGATTTTGCAAAATAGTTTTGACACTCTACTTCGGCTGTTACCTAGGTTATCCTACAGGCTGGACTTGTGGGGTATCGCAACTGCTGGGCTCTGATACCACTCTGTAACACCCTCGAATCGGCCCTATGCAAGTTTTAGCCCTTTCCGCCAAACCCGCATAGAAACGATTCAAGGACGGCCACTAGGCACTTTCGTGCGGGTGGAAAACGAAGTAATACCATTACACATTAGTCCACGATGGAACCCACGGAACATATATATACAACAATGACTCCATGAGTTAAGAATACAGATATACTATACAAAGATCCAAATCACCTTGAAAACGATAGAGCGTCCGACTATGGACAAGATGCAAATGGGGCTAAGAGCCCTGAAGAATAATCAATGGCATCCATAACCCTGCTCAGGCCAAGCCGGAAGGGTGACCCTGCTATCGATGTGGATCTCAAACCTACTAAAACAAAAGGGGTGCCGACAAAGGGCAAAGGAAAAAGAGGAGCGTCAGTACTGAGGCTAGTACACGGCGAGGCTAGAATTCGGCGGCTCTCGCCTACATAGGTATGGTGGACTGAAGCGGCAGCGCAGCACGCACTAAACAACCTATAGAGACTCAGTAAAACTGGCGGCTATTAGAGAGGGATAAGAAAGACCTATTCGGATCCAACCTGATAGTAACACTAAACATACCCATCCTGGTATTCCCCCCTCGAGACCAAACGAGGAAGTCAAACCGAGGAACTCACACAGTTGGTAGTTTTATTCATTCCATTATAGTTGTAGCATTTACTAGTCAGATATATAGCTTGAGTCATCCTGATAGCCTAAGTAGAGGGCAGTTTTAATTAACATTCCGTTGTAGTTGGAACATTTACTAGTCAGATATAATTGTCCTGAGGAATCCCAAAATCCAGCAATTGTTGGCACTTTTATCACATTCCATTGGAGTTGCAATACTTACTAGGCAGGTACAACATGTCACAAAACAACCCCAGATCCACCAGTTGTTGGCATTTTTCAGGTCCATTCCATTATAGTTGCATCTGATTACTAGTCACATATTAAGTCAAATTTATAGCACTACTTTAGTTATGCTTGTCTATGATCGAGATACTATGCTCCAAGTCGTCCATAACCGCGGACACGGCTTTCAAAAAGTTTTACCCTGCAGGGGTGCACAAGTAGCAACACACACTCGATAAACCTCGGAAAAACCAACTCAAAACCCAACGAGGCTTTCACGACAAAGCAATCATAGGATTCATAAATATTTCAGCGGGCCACCCCACTAAGCTACCCGCAACAAAGTTAGCCGGCTCCGAGACAGACCCAGGGTTTGTGTCAATCGCTATAAACGACTGGGAACCCAAAAGTGTGACTGGGCTTGTCGATACCGCGAAAACATTCCACGATCCAAAACAGTACAGGTGCTCCACGCACAATCTTAAATAAAACAGTAACATGGCATAAATACAGGATAGTAATAAAGCCCCAAACTACTTTTAGGCCCCAAGAAATAGAAATGAATCAAGCTCTGGCTCAGGGGGTTCCATAAGGCCTCCCAGATGTGGATAGTGCGAAAAATCAAGGAACAGTTATCAAGTACTCGGGGTCCTATGGGACAAAAGTGAGCGTGGAAGAATCAAATAACATCTATTGCCCACTGATGCCTCTGCATTAGTTATATCTAGCAATTTAATAGTTGTATTTAAAGTCATGATCAGCTCCACCATTAACATCTGCCAGCATTCCAACAACTGTGGTACTCGACAACACGAGATCGCACCTGAGCAAGCAACTACGACTCGCAAGGTCAGCTATCTACCAAACAACATGTATTAGGAGGTGTCAATGGCAATATAGAGGCTGCACGGGATATAACTGGTGCACGGAAACTAAAGCACCGCGACACGGATAGCAATAGATCAACAGGAGGAAATAAAGACTATAAATGCAAAATAGGTAGAAGGGGGAGAGATGCTCGCCTGGGAAACACTGCTGAAGGATCGTATCCGGAGAACTTGTCGATACTCGCATCCACTCAACGGCCTAGTCCGGGAAGAAGCAAACACTAGAAGAAACACCGGATGCACTATTTAATACTACAGTAGAAGATCCGACATGATCATGATATGATGCATGGCATGGCACAGATGCGGTGCAATTAGATAGTATTAAGCGTATCCGGGGTCCGGACAATTAATGGAAGGTTCAAGTTGTTTATCGACCCCGCAAATGAAATGTTGTCTTAACAAGGCAAAACATGGTATCGGTTCGCTACACAAATTTAAATGGAGTTCGGAATAAGACTAGAATAGCCCACATATAGACTCCATATTTAATTTAGGTGAATCGACTATTTAACCCAACCCACCAGATGACATGTATGCGAGCATGATGATTTAATGATGCGACATGTATATGTCATATTATAAAAAATAGGGGCTTAGGGGCACACATCTGGGTTCGGAAGATCTTGGTTCTGGGGGACCGGGGTCTGGTGTCAGGGTTCGACGGGGATCGGGTGCGGATCAGGGCTATTGGGTCCAAGATGAAGAGCTTGGCATTCAGCGTCCTTCAGTTTCATGTCGACATGTTTGACGTCCAAGATGGAGAACTCGGCGTTTTGGGGAGAAGACCTTGGCGTGTCGAGGGCTCGGCCTTCGGATCCATGTCGGTGCATTCGGTGTTCCGTGTTGGAGATGATGGTGTTCCATGATGTAGACCTTGGCATCATTTGCTGAGGTTCTCGAGTGTCGGTGCCGAACTCGGGTGTGGCGTCGATGGTTTTGCATGGCTCGACGGTTCCATGTAGGATATCCTCAGGTACCGCGGCGGAGTTCTCGGGGTTTCGATGAAGATCTTGGCAAAGGTTTTGTCGGCGACAAGATCTTGCTGGATCCCAAGTTGATGTTTGTTCCCCTTCTGAAGAACTTGGCGACGGTCTCGTACTCGATCACATAGGTTAAGCCACGGATGTTTTTGTCTCTGTGTGCCACATCGTTGCACACAAGCCTGACGAAGATGCACACTGCCTTGGCCATCAGGCTTTTATACTGGCTTCACACCAAAACCACCAGGAAGGTCCGCACGCACTAGCACTTAGCGAGGTGCGTCCGGGCCAGAGAACACGGCCACTGCAGGGAAACGGCGATGCGGCCTCGACGGCAGGGGACGGCGAGAAGGATGTGGCGACAACGAGGAAGGGCGCGGTTGCAGGCTCACAGACGGGAGGCACACGCGGAGCTTGGGGGGTTGGCAGGCGGCTCGCCGGAGGGGCGTCGGTGCCTGGCGGCGGGGGCGAGGTAGGGCAGAGAGGCGGGGCGGCGCCGGGGGAGGCCGGAGGAGGTGGAGCCCGCGAGGGAGCCGCTCGAGGAGGTCGCAGCAGGAAGGGAGCTCGAAGGCGAGCAGAGGGAGAGGTGTTGGGGAAGCTGAGGGGCGCTGACGATGCTTCTCGCGAGGGGGCGCGGTCGGCGTTGCCGAGGACGGCGGCCTCGGGCGGGGTCGGGCGAGCTCGGGGAGGCGACGAAGGGGCTCGATGCGGGAGGCACCGGTCACGGCCCAAGGAAGCAGGGGAGTCGCGTCCTGGAGCGACCGAGGCGAGGTGGCCCGACGCGGCCGTGGGGAGCGTGAGCGGCGGCGAGACGGGCTGTGTCAAAGCCGACGATGGTGATTCGTTGAGGCCACCGATCGTGGGGCGGGATTAGGGACAGGGGCCCGGGCGAACGGGGTTGTGAGGAAGGATGGGGACGAACTCGGTCAGGAGGAGGAGGAGGCGACGATGTGGGGATGCAGGGGCTGGGGATCGCAAGAAAGGAGGCGATCATTGGGCGGTAGGTGGCGAAGGGGAAAGGAAAGCGGGGTCGGGGCGCTATCGGGCAAGGGAGGTACGACCAGGGTACCGCGTCACGTGTGGCTACCGGTCAGGGTTGGTGTGCGAGAGAGCGGGGACGTGAGGGGTAGCACGTCGCATTGGCCGCGTCGTGTACCGGGTGGGTCCGGGGAGAGCGATGAGTAGCGCGCTGTGAGGACCGTGTCGAGAGGTTGCGCGCAGGATTAGGTGGTGTGCGGTGGCTGGCGTGCGCGTGTGGGTGGGATGGTTGTCGGGCAGGTTGTGTGCGTGCGGGCAGGAGTTGGCAGGGGCGAGCGGCGCGTCTGCTAGTGGGGCCCGCGCGTGGGGCAGGTGGCGTGGCCAGCGGATGGATGGAGCGTGCAGCGTGAGACGCGGTGGGGCCAGGTGGGGTGATGTGGCGCGCTGCGAGTGGAGGGAGTGAGGTGGCAAAGGGGTGTGCTGGCAGGGGGGATGGGAGCTGCGCGCGCGGGTGGTGCTACTGGCTGCAGCTGGCCTGGTGCGGCGATAGCGTGTGTTTGCTGTGGGGGTTGGTGTGGGGTAGGTAGAGAGAGGGAGGGATTAGGTAGGTTAGGGTATGGTTTGACTAGGTATTTAGACTAGGGTTTGGAGGTGGCCGGCCGGGCTTTCGGGCCTGGCGGGCTGCATCCTAAAAACAACTTAAATATTTATTATTTAAAAACGGGGCTTTTGAAATCCATTTGTAGACGTAAAAAAATAATCCGGAGATCCGGGTTTTAATTTGAATTAAGACGGGGCATTTAGAAAACAAAACCAGGCTTTTCGAAAATAGTTTTGTACAAACACATGCATAATGATGACGATGCTCAAATGCAATGTGGCATGGGACATGAGCATGCGGTCATGATGATGCAATGCACAAAAAACACAGCGATTTTCTAGTAGTGGTTTTAGCGGGATGCCACACATATCTATTTTTTTCACAAACCACAACTAGAGTCATTGCATGTGTGTTCTTTTCACAAACAAAATTGATCCACTAGAGTTCATTGCATGTGTTTTTTTTTTCACAAACCACATATGGATCCACCAATGTCATTGCATGTGTGTTCTTTTCATAAACCACATATGGATCCACTAGAGTCATTGCATGTGTGTTATTCTCATGAACCACATGGATGCACCAATGTCATTACATGTGTGTTGTTTTCATGGACCACAACTAGAGTCATTGAAAGAGTGTTCTTTTCACAAACCACATATGGATCCACCAGAGTCATTGCATGTTTGTTCTTTTCATAAACTACATTGATCCACCACTATCATTGCATGCATATTCTTCTCATAAACCACATATGGATCCACTAGAGTTCATTGGATGTGTGTACTTCTCATAGACCACATGGATCCACTTGAGTTCATTGCATGTGTGTTTTTCTCATAAACCACATGGATGCACTAGAGTTCATTGCATGTGTGTTATTCTCATAAACCACATGGATCCACTAGAGTTCATTGCATGTGTGTTATTCTCAGAGACCACATGGATCCACTAGAGTTCATTGCATGTGTGTTATTCTCATTAAACACATGGATCCACTAGTGTCATTGCATGTGTGTTACTCTCATAAACCACGTGGATATACTAGAGTTCATTGGATGTGTGTTCTTCTCATAAACTACATGGATCCACTAGATTCATAGGATGTGTGTTCTTTTCATAAACCACGTGGATCCACTAGAGTCATTGCATGTCTATTTTTTTCACAAACCACAACAAGAGTCATTGCATGTGTGTTCTTTTCACAAACCACATGGATCCACTAGAGTTCATTGCATGTGTGTTCTTTTCACAAACTAGATATGGATCCACCGGTGTCATTGCATGTGTGTTCTTTTCATAAACCACGTATGGATTCACCAGAGTCATTGCATGTGTGTTATTCTCATGAACCACATGGATCCACCAGTGTCATTACATGTGTGTTGTTTTCATGAACCACAACAAGAGTTATTGAATGTGTGTTGTTTTCAAAAAATATATATGGATCCACCTGAGTCATTGCATGTCTATTCTTTTCATAAACCACATGGATCCACCACTATCACTGCATGCATGTTCTTCTCATAAACAACATATGGAGCCACTAGAGTTCATTGGATGTGTTTTCTTCTCATAAACCACATGGATCCACTAGAGTTCATTGCATGTGTGTTATTCTCATAAAACACATGGATCGACTAGAGTTCATTGCACGTGTGGTATTCTCATAAACCACATGGATCCACTAGAGTTCATTGCATGTGTGTTCTTCTCATAAGCTACATGGATGCACTAGAGTTCATTGTGTGTGGGTTATTCTCATAAACCACATGGATCCACTAGAATTCATTGCATGTGTGTGATTCTCAGAGACCACATGGATCCACCAGAGTTCATTGCATGTGTGTTCTTCTCATAAATCACATGAATCCACTAGAGTCATTGCATGTGTGTTCTTTTCATTAACCACAGCTAGAGTCATTGCATGTCTATTCTTTTCACAAACCACAGCTAGAGTCATTGCATGCCTATTCTTTTCATAAACCACATGGATACACAACTATCATTGCATGCGTGTTCTTCTCATAAACCACATATGGATCCACTAGAGTTCATTGGATATGTGTACTTCTCATAAACCACATGGATCCACTAGAGTTCATTGCATGTGTGTTCTTCTCATAAACCACAAGGATGCCCTAGAGTTCATTGCATGTGTGTTATTCTGATAAAACACATGGATCCACTAGAGTTCATTGCATGTGTGTTACTCTCAGAGACCACATGGATCCACTAGAGTTCTTTGCATCTATGTTATTCTCATAAAACACATGGATCCACTGGAGTTCATTGCACGTGTTATATTCTCATAACCCACATGGATCAACTAGAGTTCATTGGATGTTTGTTATTCCAATAAACCACGTGGATATACTAGAGTTCATTGCATGTGTGTTATTGTCATAAAGAATATGGACCCACTTGAGTTAATTGGATGTGTGTTCTTCTCATAAACCATATGGATCCACTAGAGTCATTGCATGTGTTCTTTTCATTAACCATAGCTAGAGTCATTGCATGTCTATTTTTTTCACAAACCACAACTAGAGTCATTGCATGTCTATTCTTTTCACACACCACATGGATCCACTAGACTTCATTGCTTGTGTATTCTTTTCACAAACCACATATGGATCCACCAATGTCATTACATCTGTGTTCTTTTCATAAACCACATATGGATCCACTAGAGTCATTGCATGTGTGTTTTTCTCATGAACCACATGGATGCACCAGTGTCATTGCATGTGTGTTGTTTTCATGGACCACAACTAGAGTCATCGAAAGTGTGTTATTTTCTCAAACCAGATATTGATCCACCAGAGTCTTTTCATAAACCACAATCATACACCACTATCATTGCATGCATGCTCTTCTCATAAACCACATATGGATCAACTAGAGTTCATTGGATGTGTGTACTTTTCATAAACCACATGGATCCACTAGAGTTCATTGCATGTGTGTTCTTCTCATAAACCACATGGATGCACTAGAGTTCATTGGATGTGTGTTATTCTCATAAACCACATGGATCCACTAGAGTTCATTGCATGTGTGTTATTCTCAGAGACCACATGGATCCACTAGAGTTCATTGCATGTGTGTTATTCTCATAAACCTCATGGATCCACCAGAGTTCATTGCATGTGTGTTCTTCTCATAAACCACATGGATCCACTAGAGTCATTGCATGTGTGTTATTTTCATAAACCACATGGATCCACCACTATCATTGCATGCGTGTTCTTCTCATAAACCACATATGGATTCACTAGACTTCACAGGATGTGTGTACTTCTCATAAACCACATGGATCCACTAGAGTTCATTGCGTGTGTGTTCTTCTCATAAACCACATGGATGCACTAGAGTTCATTACATGTGTGTTATTCCCATAAACCACATGGATCCACTAGAGTTCATTGCATGTGTTATATTCTCAGGGACCACATGGATCCACTAGAGTTCATTGCATGTGTGTTATTCTCATAAACAACATGGATCCACCACAGTTCATTGCATGTGTGTTTTTCTCATAAACCACATGGATCCACTACTGTTCATTGGATGTGTGTTATTCTCATAAACCACATGGATCCACTAGAGTTCATTGCATGTGTGTTATTCTGATAAACCAGATGGATCCACCATAGTTCATTGCATGTGTGTTCTTCTCATAAACCACATGGATACACTAGAGTCATTGCATGTGTGTTCTTTTCATTAACCACACCTAGAGTCATTGCATGTATGTTCTTTACAAAAACCATAGGTAGAGTAATTACATGTCTATTCTTTTCACAAACCACATGGATCCACTAGAGTCATTGCATGTCTGTTCTTTTCATAAACCACATGGATCCACCATTATCATTGCATGTGTGTTCTTCTCATAAACCACATATGGATCCACCAGAGTTCATTTGATGTGTGTACTTCTCATAAACCACATGGATCCACTAGAGTTCATTGCATGTGTGTTCTTATCATAAACCACATGGATGCACTAGAGGTCATTGCATGTGTGTTATTCTCATAAACCACATGGATCCACTAGAGTTCATTGCATGTGTGTTATTCTTAGAGACCACATGGATCCACTAGAGTTCATTGCATGTGTGTTCTTCTCATAAACCACATGGATGAACTAGAGTTTATTGCATGTGTGTTATTCTCACAAACCACATGGATCCAATAGACTTCATTGCATGTGTGTTATTCTCAGAGACCACATGGATCCACCAGAGTTCATTGCATGTGTGTTTTTCTCATAAACCACATGGATCCACTAGAGTTATTGCATGTGTGTTCTTTTCATTAACCACAGCTAGAGTCATTGCATGTCTGTTCTTTTCACAAACCACAACTAGAGTCATTGCACCTCTATTCTTTTCACAAACCACATGGATCCACTAGAGTTCATTGCATGTGTGTTCTTTTCACAAACCACATATGGATCCACTAATGTCATTGCATGCATGTTCTTTTCATAAACCACACATGGATCCACTAGAGTCGTTGCATGTGTGTTATTCTGATGAACCACATGGATGCACCAGTGTCATTGCATGTGTGTTGTTTTCATGGACCAGAACTAGAGTCATTAAAAGTGTGTTCTTTTCACAAATCACATATGGATACACCAGAGTCATTGCATGTCTGTTCTTTTCATAAACCACATTGATCCACCACTATCATTGCATGCGTGTTCTTCTCATAAACCACATATGGATCCACTAGAGTTCATTGGATGTGGGTACTTCTCATAAACTAAATGGATCCACTAGAGTTCATTGCATGTGTGTTCTTCTCATAAACCACATGGATGCAATAGAGTTCATTGCATGTGTGTTTTTCTCATAAACTACATGGATCCACTAGAGTTCGTTGCATGTGTGTTATTCTCAGAGACCACATGGATCCACTAGAGTTCATTGCATGTGTATAATTCTCATAAACCACATGGATCCACCAGAGTTCATTGGATGTGTCTTTTTCTCATAAACCACATGGATCCACTAGAGTTCATTGGATGTGTGTTATTTTCATAAACCACATGGATCCACGAGAGTTCATTGCATGTGTGTTATTCTCATAAACCACATGGATCGACCAGAGTTCATTGCATGTGTGTTCTTCTCATAAACCACATGGATCCACTAGAGTCATTGTATGTGTGTTATTTTCATAAACCACATGGATCCACCACTATCATTGCATGCGTGTTATTTTCATAAACCACATATGGATCCACTAGAGTTCATTGGATGTGTGTACTTCCCATAAACCACATGGATCCACTAGAGTTCATTGCGTGTGTGTTCTTTTCATAAACCACATGGATGCACTAGAGTTCATTGCATGTGGTTTATTCTCATAAACCACATGGATCCACTAGAGTTCATTGCATGTGTTATATTCCAAAGGACCACATGCATCCACTAGAGTTCATTGCATGTGTGTTATTCTCATAAACCACATGGATCCACCAGAGTTCATTGCATGTGTGTTTTTCTCACAAACCACATGGATCCACTAGAGTTCATTGGATGTGTGTTATTCTCATAAACCACATGGATCCGTTAGAGTTCATTGCATGTGTGTTATTCTTAGAGACCTCATGGATCCACTAGAGTTCATTGGATCTGCGTTCTTTCATTAACGACATGGATGAACTAGAGTTCATTGCATGTGTGTTATTCTCACAAACCACATGGATCCACTAGACTTCATTGCATGTGTGTTATTCTCAGAGACCACATGGATCCACCAGAGTTCATTGCATGTGTGTTTTTCTCATAAACCACATGGATCCACTAGAGTTCATTGCATGTGTGTTCTTTTCATTAACCATAGCTAGAGTCATTGTATGTCTGTTCTTTTCACAAACCACAGCTAGAGTCATGGCATGTCTATTCTTTTCACAAACCACATGGATCCACCAGAGTCATTGCATCTATGTTCTTTTCATAAACCACATGGATCCACCACTATCATTGCATGCATGTTCTTCTCATTAACCACTGCTAGAGTCATTACATGTCTATTTTTTTCACAAACCACAACTAGAGTCATTGCACGTCTGTTCTTTTCACAAACCACATTGATCCACTAGAGTTCATTCCATGTGTGTTCTTTTCACAAACCACATATGGATCCACTAATGTCATTACATGCATGTTCTTTTCATAAACCACACATGGATCCACTAGAGTCATTGCATGTGTGTTATTCTCATGAACCACATGGATGCACTAGTGTCATTGCATGTGTGTTGTTTTCATGGACCAGAACTAGAATCATTAAAAGTGTGTTCTTTTCACAAACCACATATGGATCCACCAGAGTCATTGCATGTCTGTTCTTTTCATAAACCACATTGATCCACCACTATCATTGCATGCGTGTTCTTCTCATAAACCACATATGGATCCACTAGAGTTCATTGGATGTGGGTACTTCTCATAAACTAAATGGATCCACTAGAGTTCATTGCATGTGTGTTCTTCTCATAAACCACATGGATGCAATAGAGTTCATTGCATGTGTGTTTTGCTCATAAACTACATGGATCCACTAGAGTTCGTTGCATGTGTGTTATTCTCAGAGACCACATGGATCCAATAGAGTTCATTGCATGTGTATAATTCTCATAAACCACATGGATCCACCAGAGTTCATTGGATGTGTCTTTTTCTCATAAACCACATGGATCCACTAGAGTTCATTGGATGTGTGTTATTTTCATAAACCACATGGATCCACGAGAGTTCATTGCATGTGTGTTATTCTCATAAACCACATGGATCGACCAGAGTTCATTGCATGTGTGTTCTTCTCATAAACCACATGGATCCACTAGAGTCATTGTATGTGTGTTATTTTCATAAACCACATGGATCCACCACTATCATTGCATGCGTGTTATTTTCATAAACCACATATGGATCCACTAGAGTTCATTGGATGTGTGTACTTCCCATAAACCACATGGATCCACTAGAGTTCATTGCGTGTGTGTTCTTTTCATAAACCACATGGATGCACTAGAGTTCATTGCATGTGTTTTATTCTCATAAACCACATGGATCCACTAGAGTTCATTGCATGTGTTATATTCCAAAGGACCACATGCATCCACTAGAGTTCATTGCATGTGTGTTATTCTCATAAACCACATGGATCCACCAGAGTTCATTGCATGTGTGTTTTTCTCACAAACCACATGGATCCACTAGAGTTCATTGGATGTGTGTTATTCTCATAAACCACATGGATCCGTTAGAGTTCATTGCATGTGTGTTATTCTTAGAGACCTCATGGATCCACTAGAGTTCATTGGATCTGCGTTCTTTCATTAACGACATGGATGAACTAGAGTTCATTGCATGTGTGTTATTCTCACAAACCACATGGATCCACTAGACTTCATTGCATGTGTGTTATTCTCAGAGACCACATGGATCCACCAGAGTTCATTGCATGTGTGTTTTTCTCATAAACCACATGGATCCACTAGAGTTCATTGCATGTGTGTTCTTTTCATTAACCATAGCTAGAGTCATTGTATGTCTGTTCTTTTCACAAACCACAGCTAGAGTCATGGCATGTCTATTCTTTTCACAAACCACATGGATCCACCAGAGTCATTGCATCTATGTTCTTTTCATAAACCACATGGATCCACCACTATCATTGCATGCATGTTCTTCTCATTAACCACTGCTAGAGTCATTACATGTCTATTTTTTTCACAAACCACAACTAGAGTCATTGCACGTCTGTTCTTTTCACAAACCACATTGATCCACTAGAGTTCATTCCATGTGTGTTCTTTTCACAAACCACATATGGATCCACTAATGTCATTACATGCATGTTCTTTTCATAAACCACACTATGGATCCACTAGAGTCATTGCATGTGTGTTATTCTCATGAACCACATGGATGCACTAGTGTCATTGCATGTGTGTTGTTTTCATGGACCAGAACTAGAAGTCATTAAAAGTGTGTTCTTTTCACAAACCACATATGGATCCACCAGAGTCATTGCCATGTCTGTTCTTTTCATAAACCACATTGATCCACCACTATCATTGCATGCGTGTTCTTCTCATAAACCACATATGGATCCACTAGAGTTCATTGGATGTGGGTACTTCTCATAAACTAAATGGATCCACTAGAGTTCATTGCATGTGTGTTCTTCTCATAAACCACATGGATGCAATAGAGTTCATTGCATGTGTGTTTTGCTCATAAACTACATGGATCCACTAGAGTTCGTTGCATGTGTGTTATTCTCAGAGACCACATGGATCCACTAGAGTTCATTGCATGTGTATAATTCTCATAAACCACATGGATCCACCAGAGTTCATTGGATGTGTCTTTTTCTCATAAACCACATGGATCCACTAGAGTTCATTGGATGTGTGTTATTTTCATAAACCACATGGATCCACGAGAGTTCATTGCATGTGTGTTATTCTCATAAACCACATGGATCGACCAGAGTTCATTGCATGTGTGTTCTTCTCATAAACCACATGGATCCACTAGAGTCATTGTATGTGTGTTATTTTCATAAACCACATGGATCCACCACTATCATTGCATGCGTGTTATTTTCATAAACCACATATGGATCCACTAGAGTTCATTGGATGTGTGTACTTCCCATAAACCACATGGATCCACTAGAGTTCATTGCGTGTGTGTTCTTTTCATAAACCACATGGATGCACTAGAGTTCATTGCATGTGTTTATTCTCATAAACCACATGGATCCACTAGAGTTCATTGCATGTGTTATATTCCAAAGGACCACATGCATCCACTAGAGTTCATTGCATGTGTGTTATTCTCATAAACCACATGGATCCACCAGAGTTCATTGCATGTGTCTTTTTCTCATAAACCACATGGATCCACTAGAGTTCATTGGATGTGTGTTATTCTCATAAACCACATGGATCCGTTAGAGTTCATTGCATGTGTGTTATTCTTATAGACCTCATGGATCCACTAGAGTTCATTGGATGCTGCGTTCTTCATTAACCACAGTGGATGAACTAGAGTTCATTGCATGTGTGTTATTCTCACAAACCACATGGATCCACTAGACTTCATTGCATGTGTGTTATTCTCAGAGACCACATGGATCCACCAGAGTTCATTGCATCTGTGTTTTTCTCATAAACCACATGGATCCACTAGAGTCATTGCATGTGTGTTCTTTTCATTAACCATAGCTAGAGTCATTGTATGTCTGTTCTTTTCACAAACCACAGCTAGAGTCATTGGCATGTCTATTCTTTTCACAAACCACATGGATCCACCAGAGTCATTGCATCTATGTTCTTTTCATAAACCACATGGATCCACCACTATCATTGCATGCATGTTCTTCTCATTAACCACTGCTAGAGTCATTACATGTCTATTTTTTCACAAACCACAACTAGAGTCATTGCACGTCTGTTCTTTTCACAAACCACATTGATCCACTAGAGTTCATTCCATGTGTGTTCTTTTCACAAACCACATATGGATCCACTAATGTCATTACATGCATGTTCTTTTCATAAACCACATATGGATCCACTAGAGTCATTGCATGTGTGTTATTCTCATGAACCACATGGATGCACTAGTGTCATTGCATGTGTGTTGTTTTCATGGACCAGAACTAGAGTCATTAAAAGTGTGTTCTTTTCACAAACCACATATGGATCCACCAGAGTCATTGCATGTCTGTTCTTTTCATAAACCACATTGATCCACCACTATCATTGCATGCGTGTTCTTCTCATAAACCACATATGGATCCACTAGAGTTCATTGGATGTGGGTACTTCTCATAAACTAAATGGATCCACTAGAGTTCATTGCATGTGTGTTCTTCTCATAAACCACATGGATGCAATAGAGTTCATTGCATGTGTGTTTTGCTCATAAACTACATGGATCCACTAGAGTTCGTTGCATGTGTGTTATTCTCAGAGACCACATGGATCCACTAGAGTTCATTGCATGTGTATATTCTCATAAACCACATGGATCCACCAGAGTTCATTGGATGTGTCTTTTTCTCTATAAACCACATGGATCCACTAGAGTTCATTGGATGTGTGTTATTTTCATAAACCACATGGATCCACGAGAGTTCATTGCATGTGTGTTATTCTCATAAACCACATGGATCGACCAGAGTTCATTGCATGTGTGTTCTTCTCATAAACCACATGGATCCACTAGAGTCATTGTATGTGTATTATTTTCATAAACCACATGGATCCCCCACTATCATTGCATGCGTGTTATTTTCATAAACCACATATGGATCCACTAGAGTTCATTGGATGTGTTTACTTCCCATAAACCACATGGATCCACTAGAGTTCATTGCGTGTGTGTTCTTTTCATAAACCACATGGATGCACTAGAGTTCATTGCATGTGTGTTATTCTCATAAACCACATGGATCCACTAGAGTTCATTGCATGTGTTATATTCCAAAGGACCACATGCATCCACTAGAGTTCATTGCATGTGTGTTATTCTCATAAACCACATGGATCCACCAGAGTTCATTGCATGTGTGTTTTTCTCACAAACCACATGGATCCACTAGAGTTCATTGGATGTGTGTTATTCTCATAAACCACATGGATCCGTTAGAGTTCATTGCATGTGTGTTATTCTTAGAGACCTCATGGATCCACTAGAGTTCATTGGATCTGCGTTCTTTTCATTAACGACATGGATGAACTAGAGTTCATTGCATGTGTGTTATTCTCACAAACCACATGGATCCACTAGACTTCATTGCATGTGTGTTATTCTCAGAGACCACATGGATCCACCAGAGTTCATTGCATGTGTGTTTTTCTCATAAACCACATGGATCCACTAGAGTCATTGCATGTGTGTTCTTTTCATTAACCATAGCTAGAGTCATTGCATGTCTGTTCTTTTCACAAACCACAGCTAGAGTCATTGCATGTCTATTCTTTTCACAAACCACATGGATCCACCAGAGTCATTGCATGTATGTTCTTTTCATAAACCACATGGATCCACCACTATCATTGCATGCATGTTCTTCTCATAAACCACATGGATGTACTAGAGTTCATTGGATGTGTGTACTTCTCATAAACCACATGGATCCACTAGAGTTCATTGCATGTGTTTTCTTCTCATAAACTACATGGATGCACTAGAATTCATTGCATGCGTGTTCTTCTCATAAACCACAAGTTCATTGCATGTGTGTTATTCTCATAAACTATATGGATCCACTAGAGTTCATTGCATGTGTGTTTTTCTCATAAACCACATGGATCCACTAGAGTTCATTGCATGTCTGTTATTCTCATCAACCACATGGTTCCACGAGAGTTCATTGCATGTGTATTTTTCTCATAAACCACATGGATCCACTAGAGTCATTGGATGTGCGTTCTTTTCATTAACCACTGCTAGAGTCATTACATGTCTATTTTTTTCACAAACCACAACTAGAGTGATTGCACGTCTGTTCTTTTCACAAACCACATTGATCCACTAGAGTTCATTGCATGTGTGTTCTTTGCACAAACCACATATGGATCCACTAATGTCATTGCATGCATGTTCTTTTCATAAACCACATATGGATCCACTAGAGTCATTGCATGTGTGTTATTCTAATGAACCACATGGATGCACCAGTGTCATTGCATGTGTGTTGTTTTCATGGACCACAACTAGAGTCATTAAAAGTGTGTTCTTTTCACAAACCACATATGGATCCACCAGAGTCATTGCAATTCTGTTCTTTTCATAAACCACATTGATCCACCACTATGATTGCATGCGTGTTATTCTCATAAACCACATATGGATCCACTAGAGTTCATTGGATGTGGGTACTTCTCATAAACTAAATGGATCCACTAGAGTTCATTGCATGTGTGTTCTTCTCATAAACCACATGGATGCACTAGAGTTCATTGCATGTGTGTTATTCTCATAAACTACATGGATCCACTAGAGTTCATTGCATGTGTGTTATTCTCAGAGACCACATCGATCCACTAGAGTTCATTGCATGTGTGTTATTCTCATAAACCACATGGATCCACCAAAGTTCATTGCGTGTGTCCTTTTCTCATAAACCACATGGATCCACTAGAGTTCATTGGATGTGTGTTATTCTCATAAACCACATGGATCCACCAGAGTTCATTGCATGTGTGTTATTCTCATAAACCACATGGATCCACCAGAGCTCATTGCATGTCTGTTCTTCTCATAAACCACATGGATCCACTACAGTCATTGTATGTGTGATATTTTCATAAACCACATG
Source organism: Avena eriantha (assembly GCA_910589775.1). Lineage (NCBI taxonomy): Eukaryota > Viridiplantae > Streptophyta > Magnoliopsida > Poales > Poaceae > Avena > Avena eriantha. The sequence continues at coordinate 408,252,277 of OU342742.1, forward strand.
GATCCACCACTATCATTGCATGCGTGTTATTTTCATAAACCACATATGGATCCACTAGAGTTCATTGGATGTGTGTACTTCTCATTAACCACATGGATCCACTAGAGTTCATTGCGTGTGTGTTCTTTTAATAAACCACATAGATGCACTAGAGTTCATTGCATGTGTGTTATTCTCATAAACCACATGGATCCACTAGAGTTCATTGCATGTGTTATATTCCAAAGGACCACATGGATCCACTAGAGTTCATTTGATGTGTGTACTTCTCATAAACCACATGGATCGACTAGAGTTCATTGCATGTGTGTTCTTATCATAAACCACATGGATGCACTAGAGTTCATTGCATGTGTGTTCTTTTCATAAACCACATGGATCCACTACAGTCATTGCATGTGTGTTATTCTTAGAGACCACATGGATCCACTAGATTTCATTGCATGTGTGTTCTTCTCATAAACCACATGGATGAACTAGAGTTCATTGCATGTGTGTTATTCTCACAAAACACATGGATCCACTAGATTTCATTGCATGTGTGTTATTCTCATAGACCACATGGATCCACCAGAGTTCATTGCATGTGTGTTTTTCTCATAAACCACATGGGTCCACTAGAGTCATTGCATGTGTGTTCTTTTTATTAACCACAGCTAGAGTCATTGCATGTCTGTTCTTTTCACAAACCACAGCTAGAGTCATTGCATATCTATTCTTTTCACAAACCACATGGATCCACCAGAGTAATTGCATGTATGTTCTTTTCATAAACCACATGGATCCACCACTATCATTGCATGCATGTTCTTCTTATAAACCACATGGATGTACTAGAGTTCATTGGATGTGTGTACTTCTCATAAACCACATGGATGTACTAGAGTTCATTGCATGTGTGTTCTTCTCATAAAGTACATGGATGCACTAGAGTTCATTGCATGCGTGTTCTGCTCTTAAACCACATATGGATCCACTAGAGTTCATTGGATGTGTGTACTTATCATAAACCACATGGATCCACTAGAGTTCATTGCATGTGTGTTATTCTCATAAACTACATGGATCCACCAGAGTTCATTGCATGTGTGTTTTTCTCATAAACCACATGGATCCACTAGAGTTCATTGGATGTGTGTTATTCTCATAAACCACATGTATCCACTAGAGTTCAATGCATGTATATTATTCTCATAAACCACATGGTTCCACCAGAGTTCATTGCATGTGTATTTTTCTCATAAACCACATGGATCCACTAGAGTTCATTGGATGTGTGTTATTCTCATAAACCACATGGATCCACCAGAGTTCAGTGCATGTGTGTTATTCTCATAAACCACATGGATCCACCAGAGTTTATTGCTTGTGTGTTCTTCTCATAAACCACATGGATCCACTACAGTCATTGCATGTGTGTTCTTTTCATAAACCACATGGATCCACCACTACCATTGCATCTGTGTTCTTCTCATAAACGATATATGGATCCACTAGAGTTCATTGGATGTGTGTACTTCTCATAAACCACATGGATCCACTAGAGTTCATTGCGTGTGTGTTCTTCTCATAAACCACATGGATCCACTAGAGTTCATTGCGTGTGTGTCCTTTTCATAAACCACATGGATGCACTAGAGTTCATTGCATGTGCGTTATTCTCATAAACCACATGAATCCACTAGAGTTCATTGCATGTGTGTTATTCTCAGAGACCACATGGATCCACTAGAGTTCATTGCATGTGTGGTATTCTCATAAACCACATGGATCCACTAGAGTTCATTGCGTGTGTGTCCTTTTCATAAACCACATGGATGCACTAGAGTTCACTGCATGTATGTTATTCTCATAAACCACATGAATCCACTAGAGTTCATTGCATGTGTGTTATTCTCAGAGACCACATGGATCCACTAGAGTTCATTGCATGTGTGTTATTCTCATAAACCACATGGATCCACCGGAGTTCATTGCATGTGTGTTTTACTCATAAACCACATGGATCCACTAGAGTTCATTGGATGTGTGTTTTTCTCATAAACCACATGGATCCACTAGAGTTCATTGCATGTGTGTTATTCTCATAAACCAGATGGATCCTCTAGAGTTCATTGCATGTGTGTTCTTCTCATAAACCAGATGGATCCACTAGAGTCATTGCATGTGTGTTCTTTTCATTAACCATAGCTAGAGTCATTGCATGTCTGTTCTTTTCGAAAACCACAGCTAGAGTCATTACATGTCTATTCTTTTCACAAACCACATGGATCCACTTGAGTCATTGCACGTCTGTTCTTTTCATAAGCCACATGGATCCACCACTATCATTACATGCGTCTTCTTCTCATAAACCACATATGGATCCACTAGAGTTCATTTCATGTGTGTACTTCTCATAAACCACATGGATCCACTAGAGTTCATTGCATGCGTGTTCTTCTCATAAACCACATGGATGCACTAGAGTTCATTGCATGTGTGTTATTCTCATAAACCACATGGATCCACTAGAGTTCATTGCATGTGTGTTATTCCCATAGACCACATGGATCCACTAGAGTTTATTGCATGTGTGTTATTCTCATAAACCACATGGATGCACTAGAGTTCATTGCATGTGTGTTATTCTCATAAACCACATGGATTCACTAGACTTCATTGCATGTGTGTTATTCTCAGAGACCACATGGATCCACTAGAGTTTATTGCATGTGTGTTATTCTCATAAACCACATGGATGCACTAGAGTTCATTGCATGTTTGTTATTCTCATAAACCACATGGATCCACCAGAGTTCATTGCATGTGTGTTCTTCTCATAAACCACATGGATCCACTAGAGTTCATTGCATGTGTGTTTTTCTCATAAACCACATAGATCCACTAGAGTCATTGCATGTGTATTCTTTTCATTAACCACAGCTAGAGTCATTGCATGTCTGTTCTTTTCACAAACCACACCTAGAGTCATTGCATGTCTATTCTTTTCACAAACCACATGTATCCACCAGAGTCATTGCATGTCTATTCTTTTCATAAACCACATGGATCCACCACTATCATTGCATGCGTGTTCTTCTCATAAACCACATGGATGCACTAGAGTTGATTGGATGTGTGTAGTTCTCATAAACCACATGGATCCACTAGAGTTCATTGCATGTGTGTTATTCTCATAAACTACATGGATGCACTAGAGTTCATTGCATGCGTGTTATTCTTATAAACCACATGGATCTAGTAGAGTTTATTGCATGTGTGTTATTCTTAGAGACCACATGGATCCACTAGAGTTCATGGCATGTGTGTTATTCTCATAAACCACATGGATCCACCAGAGTTCATTGCATGTGTGTTTTTCTCATAAACCACATGGATCCACAAGAGTTCATTTGGATGTGTGTTATTCTCATAAACCACATGGACCCACTAGAGTTCATTGCATGTGTGTTATTCTCATAAACCACAGGGATCCACCAAAGTTCATTGCATGTGTGTTCTCCTCATAAACCACATGCATCCACTAGAGTCATTGCATGTGTGTTCTTTTCATAAACCACATGGATCCACCACTATCATTGCATCTGTGTTCTTCTCATAAACCACATATCGATCCACTAGAGTTCATTCGATGTGTGTACTTCTCATAAACCACATGGATCCACTAGAGTTCATTGCGTGTGTGTTCTTCTCATAAACCACATGGATCCACTAGAGTTCATTGCGTGTGTGTCCTTCTCATAAACCACATGGATGCACTAGAGTTCATTGCATGTGTGTTATTCTCATAAACCTCATGAATCCACTTGAGTTCATTGCATGTGTGTTATTCTCAAAGACCACATGGATCCACTATAGTTCATTGCATGTGTGTTATTCTCATAAACCGCATGGATCCACCAGAGTTCATTGCATGTGTGTTTTTCTCATAAACCACATGGATCCACTAGAGTTCATTGGATGTGTGTTATTCTCATAAACCACATGGATCCACTAGAGTTCATTGCATGTGTGTTATTCTCATAAACCACATGGATCCACGAGAGTTCATTGCATGTGTGTTCTTCTGATAAACCACATGGATCCACTAGAGTCATTGCATGTGTGTTCTTTTCATTAACCATAGCTAGATTCATTGCATGTCTGTTCTTTTCAAAAACCACAGCTAGAGTCATTACATGTCTATTCTTTTCACAAACCACATGGATCCACTAGAGTCATTGCACGTCTGTTCTTTTCATAAACCACATGGATCCACCACTATCATTGCATGCGTCTTCTTCTCATAAACCACATATGGATCCACAAGAGTTCATTGGATGTGTGTACTTCTCATAAACCACATGGATCCACTAGAGTTCATTGCATGTGTGTTCTTCTCATAAACCACATGGATGCACTAGAGTTCATTGCATGTGTGTTATTCTCATAAACCACATGGATCCACTAGAGTTCATTGCATGTGTGTTATTCCCATAAACCAGATGGATCCACTAGAGTCATTGCATGTGTGTTCTTTTCATTAACCATAGCTAGAGTCATTGCATGTCTGTTCTTTTCGAAAACCACAGCTAGAGTCATTACATGTCTATTCTTTACAAACCACATGGATCCACTTGAGTCATTGCACGTCTGTTCTTTTCATAAGCCACATGGATCCACCACTATCATTACATGCGTCTTCTTCTCATAAACCACATATGGATCCACTAGAGTTCATTTCATGTGTGTACTTCTCATAAACCACATGGATCCACTAGAGTTCATTGCATGCGTGTTCTTCTCATAAACCACATGGATGCACTAGAGTTCATTGCATGTGTGTTATTCTCATAAACCACATGGATCCACTAGAGTTCATTGCATGTGTGTTATTCCCATAGACCACATGGATCCACTAGAGTTTATTGCATGTGTGTTATTCTCATAAACCACATGGATGCACTAGAGTTCATTGCATGTGTGTTATTCTCATAAACCACATGGATTCACTAGACTTCATTGCATGTGTGTTATTCTCAGAGACCACATGGATCCACTAGAGTTTATTGCATGTGTGTTATTCTCATAAACCACATGGATGCACTAGAGTTCATTGCATGTTTGTTATTCTCATAAACCACATGGATTCACTAGACATCATTGCATGTGTGTTATTCTCAGAGACCACATGGATCCACTAGAGTTCATTGCATGTGTGTTTTTCTCATAAACCACATAGATCCACTAGAGTCATTGCATGTGTATTCTTTTCATTAACCACAGCTAGAGTCATTGCATGTCTGTTCTTTTCACAAACCACACCTAGAGTCATTGCATGTCTATTCTTTTCACAAACCACATGTATCCACCAGAGTCATTGCATGTCTATTCTTTTCATAAACCACATGGATCCACCACTATCATTGCATGCGTGTTCTTCTCATAAACCACATGGATGCACTAGAGTTCATTGGATGTGTGTAGTTCTCATAAACCACATGGATCCACTAGAGTTCATTGCATGTGTGTTATTCTCATAAACTACATGGATGCACTAGAGTTCATTGCATGCGTGTTATTCTTATAAACCACATGGATCTAGTAGAGTTCATTGCATGTGTGTTATTCTTAGAGACCACATGGATCCACTAGAGTTCATGGCATGTGTGTTATTCTCATAAACCACATGGATCCACCAGAGTTCATTGCATGTGTGTTTTTCTCATAAACCACATGGATCCACAAGAGTTCATTTGGATGTGTGTTATTCTCATAAACCACATGGACCCACTAGAGTTCATTGCATGTGTGTTATTCTCATAAACCACAGGGATCCACCAAAGTTCATTGCATGTGTGTTCTCCTCATAAACCACATGCATCCACTAGAGTCATTGCATGTGTGTTCTTTTCATAAACCACATGGATCCACCACTATCATTGCATCTGTGTTCTTCTCATAAACCACATATCGATCCACTAGAGTTCATTCGATGTGTGTACTTCTCATAAACCACATGGATCCACTAGAGTTCATTGCGTGTGTGTTCTTCTCATAAACCACATGGATCCACTAGAGTTCATTGCGTGTGTGTCCTTCTCATAAACCACATGGATGCACTAGAGTTCATTGCATGTGTGTTATTCTCATAAACCTCATGAATCCACTTGAGTTCATTGCATGTGTGTTATTCTCAAAGACCACATGGATCCACTATAGTTCATTGCATGTGTGTTATTCTCATAAACCGCATGGATCCACCAGAGTTCATTGCATGTGTGTTTTTCTCATAAACCACATGGATCCACTAGAGTTCATTGGATGTGTGTTATTCTCATAAACCACATGGATCCACTAGAGTTCATTGCATGTGTGTTATTCTCATAAACCACATGGATCCACGAGAGTTCATTGCATGTGTGTTCTTCTGATAAACCACATGGATCCACTAGAGTCATTGCATGTGTGTTCTTTTCATTAACCATAGCTAGATTCATTGCATGTCTGTTCTTTTCAAAAACCACAGCTAGAGTCATTACATGTCTATTCTTTTCACAAACCACATGGATCCACTAGAGTCATTGCACGTCTGTTCTTTTCATAAACCACATGGATCCACCACTATCATTGCATGCGTCTTCTTCTCATAAACCACATATGGATCCACAAGAGTTCATTGGATGTGTGTACTTCTCATAAACCACATGGATCCACTAGAGTTCATTGCATGTGTGTTCTTCTCATAAACCACATGGATGCACTAGAGTTCATTGCATGTGTGTTATTCTCATAAACCACATGGATCCACTAGAGTTCATTGCATGTGTGTTATTCCCAAAGACCACATGGATCCACTAGAGTTCATTGCATGTGTGTTATTCCCAAAGACCACATAGATCCACTAGAGTTCATTGCATGTGTGTTATTCTCATAAACCACATGGATTCACTAGACTTCATTGCATGTGTGTTATTCTCAAAGACCACATAGATCCACCAGAGTTCATTGCATGTGTGTTTTTCTCATAAACCACATAGATCCACTAGAGTCAGTGCATGTGTGTTCTTTTCATTAACCACAACTAGAGTCATTGCATGTCTGTTCTTTTCACAAACCACAACTAGAGTCATTGCATGTCTATTCTTTTCACAAACCACATCGATCCACCAGAGTCATTGCATATCTATTCTTTTCATAAACCACATGGATCCACCACTATCATTGCATGCGTGTTCTTCTCATAAACCACATGGATGCAATAGAGTTCATTGGATGTGTGTAGTTCTCATAAACCACATGGATCCACTAGAGTTCATTGCGTGTGTGTTCTTCTCATAAACTACATGGATGCACTAGAGTTCATTGCATGTGTGTTATTCTTATAAACCACATGGATCTAGTAGAGTTCATTGCATGTGTGTTTTTCTCATAAACCACATGGACCATTTAGAGTTTATTGCATGTGTGTTATTCTCATAAACCACATGGATCCACCAAAGTTCATTGCATCTGTGTTCTCCTCATAAACCACATGGATCCACTAGAGTCATTGCATGTGTGTTCTTTTCATTAGCCACAGCTAGAGTCATTGCCTGCCTGTTCTTTTCACAAACTATAGCTAGAGTCATTACATGTCTACTCTTTTCACAAACCACAGGGATCCACTAGAGTTTGTTGCATGTGTGTCCTTTTCACAAACTAGATATGGATCCACAACAAAAGTCATTGAATGTGTGTTCATTTCACAAAACACATATGGATCCACCAGAGTCATTGCATGTCTGTTCTTTTCATAAACCACATGGATCCACCACTATCATTCCATGCGTGTTCTTCTCATAAACCACATATGGATCCACTACAGTTCATTGGATGTGTTTTCTTCTCACAAACCACATGGATCCACTAGAGTTGATTGCATGTGTGCTATTCTCACAAAACACATGGATCCAGTAGAGTTCATTGCGTGTGTGTTATTCTCACAAACCACATGGATCCACTAGAGTTCATTGCATGTGTGTTTTAATCATAAACCACATGGATATACTACACTTCATTGCATGTGTGTTATTGTCATAAACCATATGGATCCACTTGAGTTCATTGGATGTGTGTTCTTCTCATAAACCACATGGATCCACTAGAGTCATTGCATGTGTGTTATTTTCATTAACCATAGCTAGAGTCATTGCATGTTTGTTTTTTTCACAAACCACAACTAGAGTCATTGCATGTCCGTTCTTTTCACAAACCACATGGCTCCACTTGAGTTCATTGCATGTGTGTTCTTTTTACAAACCACGTATGGATCCACCAATATCATTGCGTGTGTGTTCTTCTCATAAACCACAGATGGATCCACTAGAGTCATTGCATGTGTGTTATTCTCATGAACCACATGGATGCACCAGTGTCATTGCATGTGTGTTGTTTTCATGGACCACAACTAGAGTCATTGAAAGTGTGTTCTTTTCAATAAACACATATGGATCCACCAGAGTCATTGCTTGTCTGTTCTTTTCATAAACCACATGGATCCACCACTATCATTGCATGCATCTTCTTCTCATAAACCACATATGGATCCACTAGAGTTCATTGGTTGTGTGTACTTCTCATAAACCACATGCATCCACTAGAGTTCATTGGTTGTGTGTACTTGTCGTAAACCACATGGATCCACCAGAGTCATTGCATGTCTGTTCTTTTCATAAACCACATGGATCCACCACTATCATTGCATGCGTGTTCTTCTCATAAACCACATGGATGCAATAGAGTTCATTGGATATGTGTGTGCTTCTCATAAACCACAAGGATCCACTAGAGTTCATTGCATCTGTGTTTTTCTCATAAACTACATGGATGCACTAGAGTTCATTGCATGTGTGTTATTCTCATAAACCACATGGATCCAGTAGAGTTCATTGCATGTGTGTTGTTCTTAGAGACCACATGGATCCACTAGAGTTCATTGGATGTGTGTTATTCTCATAAACCACATGGATCCACCAGAGTTCATTGCATGTGTGTTTTTCTCATAAACCACATGGATCCACTAGAGTTGATTGCATGTGTGCTATTCTCACAAAACACATGGATCCACTAGAGTTCATTGCATGTGTGTTATTCTCAAAAACCACATGGATCCACTAGAGTTCATTGCATGTGTGTTATAATCATAAACCACATGGATATACTAGAGTTCATTGCATGTGTGTTATTGTCATAAACGATATGGATCCACTTGAGTTCATTGGATGTGTGTTCTTCTCATAAACCACATGGATCCACAAGAGTCATTGCATGTGTGTTCTTTTCATTAACCACAGCTAGAGTCATTGCATGTCTGTTTTTTTTCACAAACCACAACTAGAGTCATTGCATGTCTGTTCTTTTCACAAACCACATGGATCCACTAGAATTCATTGCATGTGTGTTCTTTTTACAAACCACATATGGATCCATCAATGTCATTGCATGTGTGTTCTTTTCATAAACCACATATGGATCCAATAGAGTCATTGCATGTGTGTTATTCTCATGAACCACATGGATGCACTAGTGTCATTGCATGTGTGTTGTTTTCATGGACCACAACTAGAGTCATTGAAAGTGTGTTCTTTTCACAAACCACATATGGATCCACCGGAGTCATTGCATGTCTGCTCTTTTCATAGACCACATGGATCCACCACTATCATTGCAAGCGTGTTCTTCTCATAAACCACATATGGATCCACTAGAGTTCATTGGATGTGTGTACTTCTCATAAACCACATGGATCCACTAGAGTTCATTGCATGTGTGTGTTTCTCATAAACCACATGGATGCACTAGAGTTCATTGCATGTGTGTTATTCTCATAAACCACGTGGATCCACCAGAGTTCATTGCATGTGTGTGCTTCTCATAAACCACATGGATCCACTAGAGTCATTGCATGTGTGTTCTTTTCATTAACCACAACTAGAGTTATTGCACATCTGTTCTTTTCACAAACTACAACTAGAGTCATTACATGTCTATTCTTTTCACAAACCACATGGATCCACTAGAGTTCATTGCATGTGTCTTCTTTTCACAAACTGGATATGGATCCACCAGTGTCATTGCATGTGTGTTCTTTTCATAAACCACATATCGATTCACTAGAGTCATTACATGTGTTTTATTCTCACGAACCACATGGATCCACCAGTGTCATTGCGTGTGCGTTGTTTTCATGAACCACAACAAGAGTCATTGAATGTGTGTTCATTTCACAAACCACAGATGTATCCACCAGAGTCATTGCATGTCTGTTCTTTTCGGAAACCACATGGATCCACCACTGTCATTCCATGCGTGTTCTTCTCATAAACCACATATGGATCCACTAGAGTTCATTGGATGTGTTTTCTTCTCATAAACCACATGGATCCACTAAAGTTCATTGCATGTGTGCTATTCTCATAAAACACATGGATCCACTAGAGTTCATTGCATGTGTGTTATTCCCATATACCACATGGATCCACTAGAGTTCATTGCATGTGTGTTATAATCATAAACGACATGGCTATACTAGAGTTCATTGCGTGTGTGTTATTTTCATAAACCATATGTATCCACTAGAGTCATTGAATGTGTGTTCTTTTCATTAACCACAGCTAGAGTCATTGCATGTCTGTTTTTTCACAAACCAAAACTAGAGTCATTGTATGTCTGTTCTTTTCACAAACCACATGGATCCACTAGAGTTCATTGCATGTGTGTTCTTTTTACAAACCACATATGGATCCACCAACGCCATTACATGTGTGTTCTTTTCATAAACCACATATGGATCCACTAGAGTCATTGCATGTGTGTTATTCTCATGAACCACATGGATGCACCAGTGTCATTGCATGTGTGTTGTTTTCATGGACCACAACTAGAGTCATTGAAAGTGTGTTCTTTTCACAAACAACATATGGATCCGCAAGAGTCATTGCATGTCTGTTCTTTTCATAAACCACGTGGATCCACCACTATCATTGCATGCGTGTTCTTCTCATAAACCACATATGGATCCACTAGAGTTCATTGGATGTATGTACTTCTCATAAACCACATGGATCCACTAGAGTTCATTGCATGTGTGTTCTTCTAATAAACCACATGGATGCACTAGAGTTCATTGCATGTGTGTTATTCTCATAAACCACATGGATCCACTAGAGTTCATTACATGTCTGTTATTCTCAGAGACCACATGGATCCACTAGAGTTCATTACATGTGTGTTATTATCATAAACCACACGGATCCACCAGAGTTCATTGCATGTGTCTTTTTCTCATAAACCACATGGATCCACTAGAGTTCATTGGATGTGTGTTATTCTCATAAACCACATGGATCTACCAGACTTCATTGCATGGGTGTTATTCTCATAAACCACATGGATCCACCAGAGTTCATTGCATGTGTGTTCCTCTCATAAACCACATGGACCCACTAGAGTCATTGCATGTGTGTTCTGCTCATAAACCACATGGATCCACCACTATCATTGCATGCGTGTTCTTTTCATAAACCACATATGGATCCACTAGAGTTCATTGGATGTGTGTACTTCTCATAACCCACTTTAATCCACTAGAGTTCATTGCATGTGTGTTCTTGTCATAAACCACATGGATGCACTAGAGTTCTTTGCATGTGTGTTATTCTCATAAACCACATGGACCCACTAGAGTTCATTGCATGTGTGTTATTCTCACCGACCACATGGATCCACTAGAGTTCATTGCATGTGTGTTATTCTCATAAACTACATGGATCCACCAGAGTTCATTGCATGCGTGTTTTTCTCATAAACCACATGGATCCACTAGAGTTCATTGGATGTGTGTTGTTGTCATAAACCACATGGATCCACTAGAGTTCATTGCATGTGTGTTATTCTCATAAACCACATGGATCCACCAGAGTTCATTCCATTTGTGTTCTTCTCATAGACCACATGGATCCACTAGAGTTATTGCATGTGTGTTCTTTTCATTAACAAGAGCTAGAGTCATTGCATGTCTGTTCTTTTCACAAACCACAACTAGTGTCATTACATGTCTATTCTTTTCACAAACCACATGGATCCACTAGAGTCATTGCATGTCTGTTCTTTTCATAAACCACATGGATCCACCACTATCATTGCATGCATGTTCTTCTCATAAACCACATATAGATCCACCAGAGTTTTGTAACATCGCAAAAATTTAATCCAAGGTTATTAAGATGAAAATCATCAAATTTAGAGTTAACAAAAACTTTTTCATTTAAAAAAAATTAAAAATTCATATGTGTGTGCATTTTAAATTAGGAGTTGATTTGAATTGCCATGATTAAGTGATCCATTGCTTGTAAAATGATTCTTAGGTGAAATAAACATCATATAGATCATTCCCAAACAAATCTCAAAGAAAACAAATCAAAATGAATAAAAGAAGCAAATGGTCATTTGTGCCATTTTAATCAACATGCCTACTTTGGCTATTCCTAGAACTCAAAACCTAACAGAAACAAACGTGGATCTTTGCACCCCTTGCTAGTACATGTAGTGATGTACCAAGGCCCACTTTGTGATCTACCAAAAACTTGTAAACACTAATTTTAAATGGCATTTGAAAATTGAATGTAGTTCATATGAGAAGATCCCACTTATTCAAAAGCCACTCAAATGAGCTCCATTTTCAAATCCCAAGCAACCACAGATGCTCAAGCATATGATCAAGAACTCCACCAAAATTCAACCAAAAATTCAAAAACTTTTCTCATGTGGCCATTGTGTCGAACAAGTGGCATGCAGAAATGAAATGGCCTAACTATTACTATTTCTACTTAAGCCATTATCCCCCATTAGACCCTCTTTACTCTCCCTTGTCCCCCTTGAGTCCAACCAAGTGATCACTGGCCTACCCCTAAGCCGCAGTAGTAGTGGAGCGCTGCCCCTTTTTGGTCACCACCGGCCAGAAGAGGGAAATGCGCCACAGACCACGCCGCGCGGTTCCAACACCACCACTTGCTCTGCCCAACCCTACCGCACCTCCCTGGACACAAAATCCTGCATGCCGCTCCACCTTGACCCTAGAACCCCACCAGACATGGACGTTCCCGACCAAACGCCACCGCCCCTAGCAGCGCATTAACGCCGTAGAGCATCGCCAAGAGGTAGGCCACCGTCCGCCTATGCCGCCCATGCCTCTAGCTGCCTGTATCAGCGTCACCGATGAGCTCGCCGTCGTGCCGCTCGGTCCCCTCGTCGCCCTATAAAAGCAGCCCTCCCCAGCACAAACTCCACACACCACTCCACTCCCCTCTCCTCACTGATCCTTCCACCCCATCGCCGGAGCCGCTCGAGCCATAGTTCGCCAGAAATGCGCTGGAGGAGCCCGCTATAGAGGAGAAGACGTTGTCGTCGATTCCGTCCACTGCAGCCCCTGTCGTGACCTTGCCGTCGTCCACTTGTTCGTTTGCCTGCCTCGCCGTAGTAGCTGGAGCCCTGGTACGTCCCTGGTAGACCCTACTGGCCGTTTAGGGTTCGGTCTCGCCGGCGGCGAGTCCATCATCGACGAAGACTGTGAGCCGTCGATCTCTGTTCTAATCGTAGCGCCCAGATTGCGCTGTACTGTTTCGGGTTTTAAGTCTCGCTGACAAGTGGGACCAACCTGTCACCCGCCCTCTGTGCCGTGGAGCGCCACTGGGCCGGCCCATTTCCTTTCCCACGCTAGCCCGTGAATTCAAATATAGATTTTTTTATTTTAGTTTGACCTCACTTCTTTCCCTCAGTTTAAAAATCAATTCCAGAAGATTTACTAAACCAATTTGAGTGATTCAAATTTTGTTAGAAAGCTACTGAAAAGATCTATCCAAGCCCGTTGGATATAATTCATTTAGATTTAGAGATCTCTCCTAGTAAAAATAACAAGACAGAATCATTTGCACATTCAAACATTTTTATAAAATCAACCATATTAGATTTTGAGTTGATTCCAACTCTCAAAAATCACATTTAATCATACCTATCTAAATATGTAATAATATTAAGGTTTGCATGTAGTGACTTTGTACTAGTACCAAAATAATGCTGTATAGGCATTTCTAGTCACTTTAAATTCATTAAATTGTAAACTTAAGCTTATTAAGAGGTGATCCAACCCTTAAATCACATTCCCACATGTTAGAATATGTGGTGAGTACATGTGTCCACATGATCCCATATTTTAATTGGTGAATATTAAATCTTAGTTTTTCAATGAGTAGAAATTACTTTTCCTAAATAAAAAGAATGAAACTAGTATATAAAACCTTGTGATGCTTTTGATAATAATAAATCATAAAATGTGTGCATTAGTGTGATAAGTAGACTAGTTAAGTATTGCCTGGTGATTGTGTACTCCGTATGTATTTATAGACGATAGTACCGACCAAGCTTTCGAGGAGGAGGAGTGCTATCAAGAGGAGGAATAAAATTTCAACCACCGCACTGCAAAAGGCAAGCCATCATTAACAATGCAAGCTATTGTTAGCAAGCTAGAATTAAGCTAGATGATTTGAGCAAGATGCTTTAGGCATGCTTTGGTTATTCCACTTTGATTAGTACCTATTCCAAGTTTACTTTCAAGCTTTTACTTTCTTTACTTTACCAAAGTCCTTTAACCTGTTTTGAAGGTAGCATAAAAAGTATAAAACTTGACCTATCTAGATAACCTTAGATGTCATTCTATAGCATGAGATTGATCCTATCTTTCCACCTCAGTGAACACTCTTAACTTAGTAGCTTAGAGCTAGATAAAAACTTGAGTCACTTTAGATGGTAACACTTGGTGAAAATTAATTGTGAAAACCTTGGAATGATGAGTCATTCTATTGAGATGTTTTGACATGTGTTGAGAAACACAAATGGTTTATGATGATGAAAATGTTGAGGCATGAGCCTTAACCCTTTACAAAACTGATGGTTGGATTTGGATGCGATACCATTCCAATTTTACCGTACAACCACAATACCTGAATTGGGTAAGGCTTAGCCGGGAGTTTATATGCATTAATATTAGTTCCCTCGCGGGAGAGGTTTGAGCTGAGGCTACCTCTCAATGTTGTCCATCTATGCAGTGCCCAAGATGACACATGGTCATGGTTGGGAGGCCATGCTCATAGGAGAGGTGCTTATACTAGAGTGTGTAAAGGAAAGGTTATGTTTGATTATCTACATACTAAGTATGATGATTCGGGGTTATCCCTAACAAATGTGTCGAATCTTGTGGTGAAAGTGTACCACCTTTGCAGAGTGTCAAACTATTTGAATAGCCGCGTCCGCGGTTATGGACAGTTGGAGTGGCCATACTTTTTCGTTGTCAGATGTTTTCAAAATGACTTACGAAATAAATGATAAACCTTGACTTGAGCACAACAGGGTTGTGTCTAGGATACTAGCTTCCCAACTTAAGTGATTCTAGAACTTTACCTTATCTTTCTTTTTTTCTGAGCTTAGCTTAGGTTTCAAACTTAACTTTATAGTTAAACCTAGAGTTAGCACTTTACACTAGAACTCTACTCCTTGTTAGTGGTAGTTTGCGAGTACTTAAAGAGTACTCATGCCTTTTGTCCCTGGATATTCTCATGGACAGACTATGAAGGAGACTACGAAGATGATGGCCAGCAGGATGGCTATGATAACTAGGACTATCTGCCTTCGTCAGCATTGCCTATGCCCCTGAAGATGGACCCCACCGCTATGCTTATTATTTATTCTGCTGCTTGTTGTATTAAGACTAGATCATGAGATCCTTATTTGTGTAAGACCTTATTTATGGTTTGTAATGGATGATGTACTGTGATATCCAATCTGTTATGTCTCGCAAAAATGGTAATCCTAGGATTGCGATGTATGACATAACAGGCATCTGGGATTAAAAATCCGGGTGTTGACAAGTTGGTATCAGAGCCATCCTGACCATAGGAGACCCTAGTTAGAATGGACATCCGAACAAAAACTTAATTTCAAAACCAAGTGAGTATTTATGAAAAACTATTTCCTCTCTTACCCTTGGGAATTCAGTCTTTCTCAAAAATTCATGTTCCTCAAATTCTTACATTACTACTTAAAATTTGATACCCTTGATCACTTCACTAACTTCCTCATCCTTGATTCTTATAGATGGAGACTCAGTTCAGCAAGTTCTACCAGTTGGGCAACGGAGGCCAACTAATCTTCGAGAGGGACCTAGATTCACTGTCGGAGTTACTGGGACGCCCACATCCGGAATTTCTTGGAGCTCAACTTCCAGGACCCCCAGGAGGAGATTTACAGTGGCTAGTCACCGCTGATCTTCGAGGAAGCATAGAAGCACCAACGTCTGGGAGAATCCCGTACTCCGTAAGAGAGAACAACTGGCTAGATGGATTAGCCAGGGCAATGCATGAAGCTCTCACATGTCTATGTGCCCTTAGTGTGAACCAAATCCAAGGAACCTGTTTTGCTCACTATGCAAGACGTGACTTCATGGGAATGCCGATGGAGATGCCAAGTCACCTGGAACTGAAGCTCAGGTGGAGAACCTTGACTTCCTACTGTACGATCGCCAGAACGAATTGGACAATGCTAGGGAGTTTGCCAACCACAACCGTGCCATTGCTGACCAGAAGGCCCAGACTTTCTCACTGCTAGTCAAGGACGGTCAGTCTCTTCGCCTCCAGCGTGAGAAGAAGGATCACACCATCGGCTGTCTTCGCAAGAAGGTGGCCGACCTCGAGAAGACCATCAAGGAGCAAGAAGCTCAGCTTGCAGCAAAGGCGGAAGAAGAGGAGGGTGAAGACATCAAGGGAGACATGGATTCTTACCTCAACAATGACGATGACTTTCTGGAGGAGGATGCCATCGACTTCTACACTGACGATGAGGACTCCGACTTCATCGACGATGAGTAGATGCACTAGAGCACTATCGTAGCATGAGAGGTATCAGTCCCATTGTATCGTAGCTTACATAATGGTTCTTAAAACCATCTGTTTTCATTGTTGTGGTGTGTGTGTGTGTTTATATCGTGTGCTTGTTTGAGTGAATGAAATGGAGTTAGTTGCAAAACCTGAGTCAAACTCAAAGTTTTAGCTTTGAAACCACAACCATGAACCTTAGAAGTTTCCCTCTTACCCCTTTATCTATATCAATCTTCAGGTGACTCGTGGGAACCCAGGAGGGAGAAGCTCATCGCAAGACCCAATGCTGCAGATTATGCAGATGTTAGTTGCAGACCGTGAAGCAAGCAGGGCAGAGCGCCAGGCCAACTTAGCAACATTGCAGCAGATAGCTCAGATGGCCCAAAACACCCAATGGCATGGAAATCAGGATCACCATGGATCCAAACTCAAAAACTTTCAGAATACCAATCCCCCAATCTTTAACAAGGCTGAAAACCCACTAGATGCTGACGACTAGTTATAGACAATGGAAAACAACTTAGAAGTAGGAGGAGTTGATGACAGCGAGAAAGTTCTCTTCGCCACCCACTACCTGGCAGGAGATGCAAGAGCTTGGTGGACTAGCATCCGTAATATGAACCATGATCAAGTGATGACATGGGAAGGCTTCAAAATCAAATTCAGCCACACCCACGTGCCGCAAGGTCTAGTCACCAGACTGAGGGATGAGTTCCGCCACTTGAAGTAAGGCAGAATGACTATGGTGGAGTACCGTGGCAGATTCCTGTCGCTTGCAAGGTATGCCCCTGATGAGATCAACACGGAGGCCAAGAAGAAGGAGAGATTCCTAAACGGACTGCATGATGAGATGTAGACTGTCCTCGTCAACATCCGCTTCGAGGATCTCGAAGAGCTAGCCGACTCTTCCATTCAGATGGAAGGAAAGATTAACCAAGCAAACGACAACCGCAAACATCGTATGATGCAACAATCTGGATCCAGCAGTCACCAGAAGTACCGTCCCAACCCCTCACCAGGATATGCACCCAGAAACAACGGACCTCCAATGTCTCGCCAAAGCTACCCCAACCAGAGCGGAGGCAATGTGAAGTCCGGAGGAAACAATAACCACTCCGGTAACACCACCAATTTCAACCGTGCCCCTCCCAAGAACAACAACAACAACCACAACAACAACAACACTGCACCTAGAACTGGCAGCAATGCTATGCCTGTCTATGGGCTCCCTGGATTATTCATCTGAGGAATCCCTGTTATGCATACATCCACGTTCCCATGATCAATGAGCCGTGGAACATAACCGATAGGTACCATTACAACATCCGAAACATAACGAATTACAAGACTTACATAAATTCCATTCTGGCTACAACATCCTTAGCAGTGGAACACCATCACGCGCAGAGCCCCAGCCATGCCTTAACCTACAGGCAGCTGACTGGGAGAACGTCCTAGCTCGCATAGTCGCCACAACACCTTATCCCTGAGGTCTGGCCAAGTTAATAGCCAGGGACAATGCCGGTGAGTACTTTGAATGTACTCGCAAACCACTTTAAGATAACAATAATAACAAGACGATATGCATTATGGCTGTGGTAGTAGGAGGGCTCCAAGAGGGGTTCTTTTCTCAAATAGTTTCTCTTGTAGATATAGCTTCTACAAATATTTGTTGAAAACTCTTGTAAATTTTGTTGAAACCGTTTTGAAAAGTTTAAATTGGAAAAACATCAGGACTGGGTCACCCATTTGTTCCGTGTTCAGGTCGTCCCACGACCAAACTCCTTCCATTCTATTCTGACCATCGCATGGTCAAAACAGGAATCCTTTCCAACCATCCCATGGTCAAAACATTTCAAAGCCATTTATTTTCCAAAATCCTTTTTGAAAAAAAACCCAGCACCGCTCTACAGAAGTTTGTCTAACCCGTCCTGAACCACGGACATGGCTATTCGAATAGATTTACACTCTGCAGAGGTTGTAAACTTTACCCACACCCTCTGGGTACACTACCCTGATCTTCACCGATCGTGGGTCGAGTAACCGATCAAGACTCTCCGGATGCCCACTCCAATATAAGTGCCTACCCTATGAGTGTTAATCCCCTCAAAACCGGGACGTCGGGTACCGGGGACCAACCGGAGCGCTTTTTCCACTTCTCGAGTGTGCACTTTCAATGAGGGGCTCATAGTAACGCGTGGAGGCCAGTAGACCCTTTGTTCCTTCTCTAGGTCGATGTCCCACATGGACCTTTATCGGAGAAGGCCCACCCTCCAGGGATCCCCGATCCCCTGTAGTTATTGCGAGGCAGCTTATACCAGAGTAAACAAACATCAAATCCAGCCCCTTCCCATATAGGGATAGTGTGGTTGCACATGGTTAAGTTGTTATAGCTAAACTGCAAAGAACCGGGTGCGTTTTTGTAAACCTTTTTCCTCCATCTTTTCTTCAGCATTTTGTAAAACAAAACCTTTTTCTTTCTCAACATCTCTTGGGAGGTCCCACCTCACCAAGGTTTTATCATAAAGCATTTGGTAAACTTTTTCCGGGGTCTTCCCATCATCTAGCTTTGCTTCGGCTAAAACGGGGTCTCCAAAGGGGTGGGGGGGGGGTATGGTGGATATGCACCATCTACTCTACTAGGGACAAGTAGGTGTCATCAAGGGGGTCTCACTTAGTAGTGCATAAGTGTAATAGTTCGGAGGAGCCAAACCACTACAATGTATACATCAACAAATAATAAAATAATGCAGTTTCGCAAATAGTAGACAAAGCATGCATAAGTAAAGTTGTAGGACACGGCTTACGAGGAAGAAGGTGGCTTGTCTGTGGTCATCAATAAGACTCTGGACTTCTTCAGATGACGAAGAATACCCAATTATATAATAATAAGAAGTCCTTTCCTTCTTGTCGTCAAACACTCACACTAGCGTCGTCATCGGGTATACATGCAAGAAGACAATACCACACTCAATACAAGGAGAACAAGCATCAACCATACAGGAAGAAAACATAAGGATTACTACTGAACTTGGGAGGTTTTAGGTAGGTGGGATATTGATAGTGGAATTTACTAGATTGCTAGTGTAGTGTTTTTCTCTTGGAGGATAGATGCCTAGGATAGATATCTTGAACTTGGATTGGGGTTCTGAGGTATGTAGGGTACCAATGTGCAACAGTGGTATCCTCAGATAGGTCTTGACAAAACAAAACCAACACAAGTAGTTTCACTTGATTATCGATTTCCTAGATTTAATTATGATTTTTAAAGTGGAAATAACTCTAGTTTGAGGAAATAATTTACCAGAAGAGTTATGGACCTCCAAAAATTATTTCCTTGTATGGTTAAGTAGTACCTGCTGCACTGAACCACCTAGAGTTGGAATGGTGGCAAAAGAATTACCAGAATGGCCTCAGGAAATTCCCAAAGGCAGTTCTGTCTGGTTTTTCTATTTTTCACTAGATCAAATATACAGAAGTATTGAGCTGGTTCCAAGGGAATTTGATAGGCATATGGAATATCTTTCCGTAGAAATTGGATTCACCCTTTTTGGAGTTGCCAAACACCTGGAGTGATTTATTTAGTGAAAATACCCATTACGGAAGTATTTAAATCACTAAAATTCAACCAGAGCTCAATAAATTCTGAGCTGCTCGGGTCTGATGGAGGCTGCTTCTAGGATGTCCTAGGAGCTGGAATCAAGTTAATACCACATTTGGTTAGACCTGGGGAATTTATCTATGACAGAAAGTTGTTGTTTTTGTTAATTTTGCTAAAGGCAGCATACCATTCACCTTGGCATAAGACTTATGCTGGATGATATGTATGTCAAATACCTCTCAGTATGAATTTGTTTCAACCCAAATGGGGATGTGAAACGCTCTAAGGAAATTAATTAGTGTAAAGTATATTTGGCAGCAGAAAAAAAATTACCAGCAATTAATGAAAATTACTTTGAACTTGGGGTTGCCTCTGCCTGTTTGAGAAAACAACAGAGAACCACCAGAAATTTGGATTTTGGCATTTGGACTAGGTTTACCATTTTAATTGGATTTATTTCAATTGGTACAAAACTGGATCTGCAGTTTTAAAAGAAAAGAAAAAAGGGGCAACAGGGACTGGGCCGGATCTAGGGTGAGCTAGGCCGGTAGGGAGGGATTCGGCCCACAACGGACGGGGCGATGCGCGGGAGGGTGCGGTTCGAATCTGACTGGCGGGGCCCGCCAGTCAGCGGTGGAGGGCGCCAAAGGGGTATCAGCTGTGGTGGACCATCTGATTAAAGAGGGATCAACGACGCGACATCGTCGTCCTCGATAGAACAAAACCCGCGCGGCGGAACCCTAGGGAGCGGCGGAGGGGAAGGAGGGGGCTCACCAGAGGGCTTGGGAGGCGGCGCGGGGGGTGCAGGGCGATGCGGTCGATGACGGTGAGCAGATCGATGGGCGGCACGATGTGGTTTGACGCCGGGAAGTAGCTCGCACGTCGGAGGCCGAGGGTGACCTCGTCGGTGCTCAGCGACGACGGCAAAGGAGCTGGTCCTGGGCAAAAACAAGACTAGGCTTAGGTAGAGGAGAGGTAGGGGAACTTGTGGGCAGACATGCAGAAGAAATGGAGCAGGGGAGAAGGAGCCTTGCTCGATTTGGTGAGGAGGCCGAGAGCTCTCCTTCTTCTTCTCCTGGGCAGCACATGGCAGAGGAGGGAGAGTGGAGCTGGGGGAGGTAAGTGCGAGGTGTGAGGGGGCAAATGAGGGCAGGGGCGAGATGGGGAAAGCCTATGGCCATATATACTAGGGAGGAGTGGTAGATGTAGTAGATTACCAAGTTAGGCATGGTGGAGAGGGAGGCCTGACCAAGGATTGGTCCAGGGGTCAGTGGAGAGGGGTAGGATGGGTAATTGGGTCGAGCTGGATCAGAGAGGGAGGTGGGGGCAGCTGTGGTAATTAACTAGGGTGAATCTTTGTAAGATTGTGTTGTCCCTCTCTCTCCTTCTATTAGTACAAGGGCAAGATGAGGATTTGTTGGGGTGGAGCTACAGTGGTGGTCGACCAGGGGATTGTCCTGGTGTTGAGGGGAAGCTTTGAGCAAGATTTGATGAAATTTGGAAGTGGTTGGAGTAGTGGTTTGTTTAATTGGCAGATTTGATCAAACTCGAGGGTTATGAAGGAAGTCCAAAAACTTGCATTGGACCACGGGAGAAAATGGTACTGGTAGATAGATGAGGTTAAGGTAGACTCCTATGATTTAATTGAGATTTTTATGTGGGGTTTTAGTCCACTTAAATCCATTTATTCAAAAAGGGCAGAAGTGGTTTCTAGAAGATCATTTGATAAATTTGCATTGGACAAGGGTGCATTTTTATTTGAGAGGGTCCTAGATCCGAATACACACTTAGGGGAATTTTCCCAAGATTTATTGGGGATTAAAAATATTTAATATAATTATTATTCCAATTCTACCATTTAAGAAAATTGGCAAAAAGAAATAATAAAGCTTCTCAAAAATATTTATTTTTGAGATGGGAAGGTGGGGTATGATATATGGAACTTACTTGAGCCAAAATTTGAGAAGTGTTTTGGCAAAAACCAAACTTTCCCATATGGAGGGAGTTTTGGGGGTTTTTGACTATTCAATGAATTAAAGAGTTTTGGGGCCATAATACTTATGTATAATTTTTGATAAATCTTGAGGATAAATGTAGATGAGATAAACAAGGTGTAGCAAGAAGTCGCAACCTTGTGAACGAAAATCCAACTTGAACAAGATGGAAAACAATGAGTTGATGATCTAGGGTGATGTTATTTTTATATCACCAAAACATGCTCGCATCATGGAGCTCAGAGCTCTACTTGGTGCAAGGGATAGAGGGGCAGGTATAACAAGTCGTATATATGAACATGGCAGAAAGAGTTTGAATTAAATACATTTGAGGTGATCTAGAAATGATGGCAAACTTTGTTGAAATTAAGTCTGCCATGCAAAAAGGGTCATGATGCCTTATAAACCAAGTGGTTTTAAGCAGCACATAGATCCACTTGGAACAAGTGAAGTAGGTTTTCATGGAAATCAATGAGTATATCACAACCATGTAGAGAGTTGGTACATAGGGGGTTGTATGAGGGTGTGAGCTTCTACCAAAGTAGGCATGATGACTAGTTTTGCAGGAAAAGTTATTTTCTTGTCTGCAAAACCACCATGGACAAGTGGGTTGGAGGAGGATCTAACCAGGGGCCAAGGTGGGCCTTGGTAGTTCTTAGGATGTTTAACAAGATGGTTCAAATGCATTTCCAAAAATGCACATGGTTAGAGAATGGGAGGCATTCAAAAATTATGTTTTGAGGATTTTGACTAGAGTATGAGAGGGAATGTTCTTGGAGGAGTTGCAAGGTATTAGAGCATTAGCAAGTGGATGATATGGAAGAGTAGATTGAGTAGAAGGGATCCATGCTTGGTATTAGTCTTCATGGACTTGGAAACATCTCGAATGGAAATCCTCAGAATTGATCTGGTTAAGGGTTTTGGATGATCACTTAGTGGCTAGGGATCATAACTGGTTTGTATTCTTGCTTAGGGATTGATGATTTGGAAGCAGCTTGATCCTACTGATGAGCTCCTAGAGTAACTTATACTACTTCCTAAGCAAACAAGTCAAACAGTAGATCCGAACAACTCATCAGACAGGAGATCAAGGCAACTCATCTTGTACTATACAACTACTACTAAGGTTACCATCAAGCTTAGATTGGGGTAAGGTTGGGGCATTTTGAAGAGGTTGAGTTTTGAGTAAGAGGAGAGTCCTTGGTATCTCTATCAAGATTAGAATTCAAAGTCTTTGGAAAGGAGGTTTTGGGGGAAACTAGAGATAAGCTTAGTTGAGTGTTCTCTCTTGAAAACATAAGGAGATTGTAGTATATATCTCTCCATAGTTTTGTCAATAGAAGCTACTAAAAATAGTTTTGGTTACATAGGAATCTTGCCTCATGTTTTGAAATGCCAGAATGTTTGAGAATATGTAAAATGAGCCAGGTTAGTTTTGGGTAAATAGATTTTGTCAACTCAGGGTGAGGTAAGGAGTATCCTAAGATACACTTTCATATGCACAGGCACAAGCAAACAACAAACAAGCACTACACCTAGGGACAAGAAAAAGTTTTTGTTCCCCCTGATTTTTGCTTTCTAGACAGCTAATCAGGGGTGCTGAAATTGGGATGTTACACTATCGCAGTAAAAGACAAGTCCCCGATAACTTGTTTCGAGTGTGGAGTGAAGGGCCACTATTCCAATGAGTGTCCTAAGAAGACTACCGCCACTGCCAATGTGAAAGCCCCAGTTCAACAGCAGCGTCATGTTCAACTAGGGAGAAGGTTTGCCCTAGGGAACTCTCACAACCGCAACGGCCGTCTCTTCCACATGAACGCCGAGGAAGCCCAAGAAGCGCCAGATGTAGTGCTGGGTATGTTTTCTGTCAACTCAGTTTTAGCAAGGGTATTGTTTGATTCGGGAGCATCACATTCATTTGTCACCGAAGAATTTGCATGCACTAGTAAGATTCACCCAACCAACTTGAAGCATATCATGATAGTTCAAATCCCCGGTTCTACTACAAAAGCTAGAAAAATTTGCAAAGTTGTGCCTATCAGAATACATGGGATAGATTTTTATGCCAACATAATTGTACTCGAAACCAAAGGATTGGAAGTAGTACTAGGTATGGACTGGATGTCAGGCATAAAGGACTGATAGACTATGCTAAGAAAGCCATCACCATGATCAGTAGCTCCGGAGTCACAGTAGAGCATATCTCTGAAACCTTACCCCGTCAATTCAAGTGCAACAAGAGTCTAGCCCTACCCACCATAGACCAAGTCAGAGTAGTCTGTGAATACCCCGACGTATTCCCAGATGAATTGCCAGGTATGCCCCTGGATAGGGATATTGAGTTCATTATTGAACTAATCCCCGAAACCGGACCCATAGCCCAGAGACCCTATAGCATGAACCCCTCAAAGTTAGTTGAATTGAAGAAGCAGTTGGATGCCATGTTAGCAACATGCTTGATTCAACCAAGTGCATCGCCATGGAGATCACAAGTGTTATTCATCGATAAGAAAGATGGAGGCAACCGTTTGTGCATAGATTACAGAAAACTGAATGACGTCACCATCAAGAACAAGTACCCCTTGCCAAAGATAGAGGATCTATTTGATAGTTGACTGCAGCCCAGGTATTCTCAAAGATTGATCTTAGGACTAGTTATCACCAACTTAAGATTCGTGCAACGGATATTCCGAAGACCGCTTTTACTACTCGCTATGGTTTATACGAGTATACGATTATGTCTTTTGGATTAACCAATGCCCATGCTTATTTCATGAATGTCATGAATAAGATCTTTATGAATTTCCTAGATAAGTTTGTAGTTGTGTTTATCGACGATATCCTTATCTACTCCAAGTCAGAAGAAGAACATGAGAAACATTTGAGAATCATCCTAGAAACCCTGAGAGAGCATCGGTTTTATGCCAAGTTCAGCAAGTTTGAGTTTTGGCTGAAAGAAGTAGGATTCCTAGGACATATTGTGTCTGCCAGAGGAGTCTCTGTGATCCCGCCAAGATCAAAGATGTCGAAGAATGGGAAGCCCCAACCACTCAAACCCAAGTCCGTGCATTTCTCGAATTAGCGCGATATTTCCGCAAGTTCATAGAAGGATTCTCGAGCATCGCCAGACCCATGACCCAATTGCTAAAGAAGGACAAGAAGTGTGGGCTCCCCGGATTATTTATCCGAGAAATCCCTGTTATGCATACATCCACGTTCCCATGATCATGAGCCTTGGAACATAACTGACAGGTATCATTACAACATGCGAAACATAACAATTTACAAGACTTACATAAATGCCATTGTGGCTACATCATCCTTAGCAGCGGAATACCATCATACGCAGAGCCCAATCGTGCCTCAACATACAGGCAGCTGACTGGGAAGACGGCCTAGCTCGCTGGACGTCACCTGAATCTTCCGAAGTCAAAGCTCTAAAAGTCTAGCCAAGTAAATAGCCAGGGACAAAGCCGTTAGTACATTGAATGTACTCGCAAACCACCAAGATAAGTGAAACAAGGCAATGCAATTTTGGCTGTGGCGAGATAACTCTATCTGGGGTTGGTTTTGAAAAGCCTAAACTAACTTTTGAAGTTATGGCATCTCCAATATTTGTTGAAAAAGAGTTTGAAAACATGCTTTGGTTTTATAAATCAAGACATCTCCATATTTTTGTTGAAAAATAGTTTTGAAAACATTTTGGGTTAAAAACCCTTTTTAAACCTCTTCGACCATCTCGGGTCAAAACAAAACTTTCGAACTCGGGTTCCCCCGGAACCTTCGTCCTCTTCGTACTTGTTTCCCAAACAAGCACAGGTTGGGTATTCCTAGGCAACACCTTTACAACCGTCCTTGACCGTGGACACGGCTATCCGAATAGGTTAGACTCTGTAGAGTTTGAGCACTTTCCCCACAAGAATCAATACATCCGCCGGGATACAACCACGGCCCACTACCACTGTAGATGGGGGTTCGGATAATCAAACCTAACCTTTCGGTTGTCAACCCTAGCAAAGGCATGCTTTTCCTCTTGGGTTTGTTCTCCCCGACAACGAGTATGTGGCTCCCAGCCATAGTCCCGCCTTCCATACACGCGCATACCCAAGCCGCAACTTGGCGTATACCTTAAATCTGGTGACTCCACTTCCTTCCGTACTCCAAGTCATACCGTCCGTGGGAGACCCAATTGTCGCACCGGCCTCCTGCCAATTCAGGATCACTCTTGCCAAAGCAAGCAACAGACTTCAGATCCGTGATCTGGTGGCGCCTGCCCGGAATTCCAGGGATCTCTCCCTGTAACCATGGTAGAAGCTGCCTTGGCTAATGTGGACAAACTACGAGCTAAGCCCCAGTACCTAGGGTAATGTGGTTGTGCAGATAAAAATTGTTTCGGTAAAGGAGTAGAACATCCCATCACATTCCCGTTTCTCATCATCACCATTTCTTTTGTTAAAACATCCGCTAGGAACGATGCCTCTTCCAAAGGGTTTTACAAAACAGTTTTCCAAACATTTGTAGTGGGGTAAATCCCAAAACAGTTTATTCCCTCCAAGCCGGGGTTTTCAAGGAGGTAGGATGCTAACCATCTTACTCTCGATCTAAAGGGATAGGATGGTAGGTACATCGGGGTGGTTCCTCGAAGGACACAAAGTCATAACTCGGAGGAGCCAAGTTACTATCGCAGTATTTGTAAAACAAGACATGCAGGTAGATAATGCAATTGGTAAAGAGGATACAAAACAGGTAAAAGAGAGGAGGACATATATCAGAGTTCAGGAATGGTGGCTTTCCTGCGATCAACAATAAGTCCCTGTACTTCTTTAGATGACAAAGAATACCCGAACATATAATAATAAGAAGTCCTTTCCTTCTCGTCGTTAGACACTCAGACTACCATCGTCATCGGGTATACATGCAAGCAGACAATATCACAATCAATAAAAGGTAGTTCATGCAACAAACCATACAACAACTAAAGGAGTACTAGTGAACTTGGTAGGTTTTGGGGAAGTTGGGTTCTGTTGGTGGAATTTACTAGATTTCCATTGTAGTGTTTCTCTCTTGGAAGATAGGTGTCAAGGTTAGATATCATCAACTTAGATGAGCGTTCTATGGTCAGTAGGCTACCAAAGTGCAACACTGGTATCCTCAGATAGGTCTTGACAAAACAAAACCAACACAAGTGGTTTCACCTGATTATCAATTTCCTGGATTTAGTTATGCTTTTTATAGTGTATTAAACTCTAGTTTGAGGAGATAATTCACCAGAAGTTATCTGGAGCTCCAAAAATTATTTCCTTGGATGGTAGAGTAATATTTTCTGTACTGAACCACCTAGAGTTGGAATGGTGCCAAACGAATTACCAGAACGCCCTTAGGAAATTCCCAAGGGTAGTTTTGTATGGTTTTTCTCTTTTTCACCAGATCAAATCTACAGAATCTATTGAGTTGGTTCCAAGGGCATGTGATAGGCATGTTGAATACCTTTCTATAAATTACATTCACCCTTTTTGGAGTTTGCAAACTCCTGGAGTGATTTATTTAGTGAAAATACCCATTACAAAAGTATTTAAATCACTAAAATTCAACCAGATCTCAGTAAATTATGAGCTGCTAGGGTTTGATGGGGGATGCTTCTAGGAGGTCCTGGGAATTGGAATCAGGTCAATACCGCATTTGGTTAGACCTGGGAATTTATCTAAGACAGAAAGTTGCTGATTTTATTATTTTTGTTAAAGGCAACATACTGTTCATCTTGGCATAAGACTTGTGTTGGAGGATAGGTATGTCAAATACCATTCAGTAGGATTTTGGTTCATCTCAAATAGATATGTGAAACTCTCTGAGGAAATTAATTAGTGCAAAAGATACATTTTAGCAGAATAAAATTCAGTAATTAATGGAATTTAATTTGGACTTGGGGTTGACTCTGCATGTTTGAGAAAACATCAGAGAACAACCAGAATTTTAGATCTTGACCAGATAGTGGGGTTTCCATTTTTATTTGGACTTAATACTAGCAGGAGATTTTCTGGAATAATAGGTCAGCTAAAAATGAAAAGAAAAAGGAGGTGAAGTGGGCCAGATCTGGGGAGGTACTAGGCTACATGGGAGGATTCGGCCACGGCGCACGGGGCGACGTGCGGGAGTGGAGCGGTTCGAACCTGACTGGCAGGGCGGTGGAGGGCGCCGAAGCGGTATCGGCATGGTCTGGCCGGCCGCTTAAGGGGCGATGGACCGCGCAGCGTCGTCGTCCACCTGGGCTCGCCGGCGACGAGGCTAACCCTAGCAGAGGGTGGCGCGGGGCGGGGAGCTCACCTGAGGGCTCGAGGAGGGTCGGGGATGTTGCAGGAGGACGTGATGATTGACGGCGATCATATCGAGGGGCGGCACGATGTGGTTTGATGCCGGGAAGTAGCTCGCGCGTGAGAGGCCGAGGGTGACCTCGTCAGAGCTCGACGCCGATCACGGAGGAGTAGGTCCTGGGCCAAAAGAAAAGTATTGTCAGGTAGAGGAGGAGGAGGGGAACACATGAGCTGACATGGAGAGGACATGGAGCAAGGGAGAAGGAGCCTTGCTCGAGTCGGGGAGGAGGCCGAGTGCTCTCCTTCTTCTTTCGAGCAGCACAGGGCAGGGGAGTGGAAGTGGAGCTAGGGGAGAGTGAGTGGAGGGGTGTGGGAGCAAATGAGGGGTAGAGGGCTGGCTGGGGTGGCCTCTGTCCTATATCCCAAGGAGGGAGGGGTAGATGAGGTAAAATACCATTTAGGACAAGGGGAGAGGAGTGCTGGCCAGGGATTGGTCCAGGGGACGGTGGGGAGGGTTAATATGGGTATTTGGTCATGCAGGGACAGAGAGGGAGAGGGTGGCATCAGTGGTAATTAAGTGAAGTGGATCCTTGTAAGATTTTGTTGTCTCTATCTCTCTCCTTCTACTAGTACAAGGGAAAAATGGGAAATGCTAAGGTAGAGCTAAACTGGTGGTCGACCAGGGGAGTGTCCTGGTGTTGAGGATGAGTACTAAGCAAGATTTGATGAGTTTTGGAAGTGGTTAGAGTGGTTGTTTGCTAGATTGACAAGTTTGATCAAACTAGAGGGTTATGAAGTAAGTCCAAAAAATTGAATTGGACCAGAGGAGGAAATGGTACTGGTGATAGATGAGGTCAAGGTAGACTCCTAGGATTTCATTGAGATTTTTATGTAGGGTTTTAGTCCACTTAAATCTATTTACTCAAAAAGGACAGAAGTGGTTTCTAGAAGATCATTTGGTAAATTTGTATTGGACAAGGTTGGCTTTTGATTTGAGAGGGTCCTAGATGTGAATACACACTTAGGGGAATTTTCCCAAGATTTATTGGGGATTAAAAGCATTTAAAACAATTATTATTCCAATTCAGCCATTTAAGAAAATGGGCAAAAGAAAATAATAAAACTTCTCAAAAAGATTTATTTTTGAGATGGGAAGGTGAGGTATGATATATGGAACTTACTTGAGCCAAAATTTAGAGCAGTGTTTTGGCAAAAACCAAATTTTCCTTTATGGAGGGAGTTTTGGAGATTTGGACTATTTAAGGAATTAAATAGTTTTGGGGCCATAATAATTATGGATAATTTTTGATAAATGTTGGTGGTCAGGGTAGGTGATGTGTACAAGGTGTAGCAAGCATTTGCAACCTTGTGGAATGAAATTCCAACTTGTATGGGATAAAAACAAGGACTTGGTGATCTAGGGTGAGGTTATTTTTATACCACCAAAACATGCTTCAATCTTGGAGCTCAGAGCTCACCTTGGTGCAAGGGGATAGATGGGTGGGTAGACCAGGTCATATAGATGATCATGGCAGGAGGAGTTTGAATTAATAGCATTTGAGGTGATCTAGAAGTGATATCAAACTTTGTTGAAATTAAGGCTCCCATGCAAAATGAGTCATGAAGCCTTCTAAATCAAGTGGGTTTAAGCAGCACAGAGATCCACTTGGAACGAGTGAAGTAGGTTTTGATAAACATCAATGATTAGATCACAACCATGTAGAGAGTTGGTCCATAGAGGTTTGGATGGTGGTGTGAGCTTCTAGCAAAGTAGGCATGATGACTAGATTTGCAAGAATTGTTATTTTCTTGTCTGCAAAACCACCATGGACAAGTGGGTTCGAGGAGGATCTATCCAGAGGAAAACTTGGTCCTTGGTAGTCCTTAGGATGGTTAACAAGATGGTTTAAGTGCATTTCCAAAAATGCACGTGGTTTGAGAAAAGGAGGCATTCAAAAAGGATTTTGACTAGAGTAGGAGAGGGAATGCTCTTGGAGGGTTACAAGGTATCAAAGCATTAGCAAGTGGATGATATTGAAGTGTAGATTGAGTAGAAGAGATCCATGCTTGATATTGGTCTTCATGGACTTGAAAACATCTTGAATGGAAATCCTTAGAATTGATCTGGTTAAGGGTTTTAGATGATCACCTAGTGGCTAGGGATCACATCTAGGTTTGCATTCTTGCTTAGGGATTGATGATTTGGAAACATCTTGATCCTATTGATGAGCTCCTAGAGTAACTCATCCTACTTCCTAAGCAAACAAATCAAACAGCAGATCAAAACAACTCATTAGACAACAGATCAAGGCAACTCATCTTATAAACTAATCAACTACTACTAGGGTGACCATCAAGCTTAACTGGAGGTAAGGTTAGGGCATTTTGAAGAGATGAAGTTTTGATTAAGGTGAGTGTCCTTGGTATCTCTACCAAGAGTAGAATTCAAATGCTTTGAAAAGAGGTTTTGAGGAAACTAGAGCTAAGATTAGTAGAGTGCTCTGTCTTGAAAACATAAGGAGATTATTATATATCTCTCCATAGTTTTGTCAATAGAAGCTACCAAAATAGTTTTGGTTACATAGGCATCTTGGCTCATGTTTTGAAATGCCAGAACGTTTGAGAATTTGTAAAATGAGCTAGGATAGTCTTGGGTAAATAGATTTTGTCAACTGAGGGTGATGTAAGGAGTATTCCAAGATACACTTTCATAAGCACAAGTGCAAACAAACAAAAATCAAGCACTGCACCAAAGTACAAGAAAAAGTTTTTGTTCCCCCTGATTTTTGCATTCCGGACAACTAATCAGGGTTGCTGAAATTGGGATGTTACAGACCTTTCCCCCTTAGAAGAATCTCGTCCCGAGATTCGGGAGAGAAAGGTTAAGAGATTTTGAGTCGGGTCGATACTAGGTGACTTACGCGTACTATCTTGCCGACTTTGTCTTCGAATGGAACCACCTTGACAGCAAGGTTGAACCTCAATCTTCTAGATACTCGAGGGTCAAGCTGGCTTCAACCATGATTGCGGGGAGGGATCACCCTTCCGTAAGGGTCTATTGCGGTTCTCCTAAGTGGGTTGTTATATCCGAGTCTGTGTCTTAAAATCTGCGTCTTCAGGTCCCACGGTGGGATTTTCTTCTGGCAGCGAGGTAATCTATTTTTGCGGGAAAGATGCAGTCTTTCCCCCTTAGGATTGGACTTGGGTAGAGTGGGCCATGAACCAGTCGGGGTCCTCCCTATGAGGGTGAAAAAAGACGGTTCTCAAGGTAGCGTACATGGACTTAAGAGAGGGTAGCATCATAGATGCCTGTCCAGGGGGACATGGGCTAGTTTATTATATGTTTTCACTTGTCGACGTTCGGGGAGTCCTAGAGTGGGTTAAGGAGCGTCTCTTTTTATCTTTACTCCCACGGGGTGCTGTCGCCTAGGGAAGCGCGGGAAATCTTCAGTCTTGAGTTGAGGGGCAGCGAGCGGTAGGGTGACCATCTTTTCTGAAGATAAGAGCCATGGGTGCTTTCGGGCTTCTCAGATTTGGAAATCTTAGCGGGTTTACCCTCGGGGCATTCTCGGCTAAAGTGACCGGGTAGACCACACGTGAAGCAGGTACCTATCCTTCGGCGTAACTGATTTGACGACTTGCTTTTGCTGGTACCGGGAGGTTGACGGGCCTTGCCAATGAGGGGATATATTGGGCATTTGACTGGGACTTGGTCTTGGCTTTCTCTGAGGAAGCAAGTGACAAACCGAGTTGGGCAAACTTTGGGCAAATGGGGGTTCTCCGCAGTTGGGGCAGTGGCCGGAGCATCGGCTGGCTTGGTGTCCTTCGTCTTCGCAACGGCTACACGCCTTCTTTGAGCTTTCGGTCTTCACGGCCATCCCGGGGGGGTTAGCGGTTGGGTGGTACGCGTTTTGGGTTGGGTCTGATGCAACGACTTGGGTAAAACACGCAAGAAGGAAACAAATCAAACAAGCATAGCAATCCAAGGAAGTTATTACCTACCAACCAATTCTGCACCCGAGGGTGCTAATAGTACTTAGGCTTACAAAACGCGTGCAGGGACGATACATGACTCTACCCTATTGCTAGATGAGCGAGTACCGCAACGCAGGTGATTACTTGGAGAGTGCATCTGTGGAGTCGTGCTGACTCCGGTGTTTCATCTACTGCAAATCCTCTGAGGTTTGCGGGATATTCAGCTCGTCTTAAGTGAAGGTGAGAGTGGTGCCTTCCCATAGTGCAGGGTTGGATGTTGACTCGGTCGGAGCAGGTGACTATACGATAGGGTGGTACTCATTGAGGAAGGAGAGTTCGTCGTCAGTCCCGGGGTTCTCGTCTTCAGGGGTTCGGGGTACTTCAAGGGTAAGCTTGTTCTCCAAGCGGGCATTGGTGGCTTGAATACTTCTTTTGTTCTTACAGAGTAGGTTGATATCCATCTTTAGAAGCAGATTCTCGCGTCTGGCCTTGTCAAGATCTTCCTGGGAGCATTGGAGTAGGTATTCCATATTCTCCAGCTGATTACCGATGCAGCAGGTGAGGAAGGATTCAGTAGGAAGTTCATCTACATCTCGCTTTCCAAACAAGTGGCAGGGAGGATTTCTCAACTCATCTTCATGGATCTTGCAGAGGCGCGCCATGATCTCCTGTATGGCTCTCACCACTCCATCTACCCAGTTGCCCTCAAGGAAGGTGAAGATTGTAGGCACGGTGTCCTCATCGGGGGAAAGTATCACTACCTTGATGACCCATTGCATCACATAGGTGTTATTGCGAGGAAGTTCGGTTCCCTCAATAGTTGGGGAAGGCCTCTTCACTATCTTCCGTAGGTTGTGAAGTTGCTCTTCAAAGGGCCAGAAATTGTCTCCAACGATGATGCGCTCTGAGTGTCGTCAGATTGAGGACAAGTATGCCATGAGGGGGTCCTCAAGGCGTGTGGAAGAGAGGGGTGTGAGTCGTACGGTGTTCCGGGACGGTGAGCACACAAGTTTACCCAGGTTCGAATCCGCCGGCTTTGGACGTACCCTACTCCTGCTAGCAATCTAGTAATACGGCAGAGCCGGAATATGGGTTACAATGGTATCGCCTGTGCGAGTTGAGGGTCTAAAGTATTGGGTGTTATCTGGTGCCCTAAAGGCTCTCCCTAGGACGGCTTATATAGATATCCGGCCTAGAGTTTACAGGAGAGATCAATCCGGCTACGACTAAGAGTTGGTTACAGAGTACATCTTGAACTACAAGTAACATTATGGGCCTAAGTCAGTAAGTCTTCTGGGCCTTCCCGTAGCCGAATTGGACTCCGTCTTCTCTCTCTAACTGGGCCGCCCGTGAAGCAAAGCTCTAACCCGAAGTGGGCCACCCTGGTTAGTGAGGAACTGTGAGGATACCCGGAAAGTATATTCCCAACAGCAGCCCCCGGAGGCCTCCAAGATCCAAAGTCGGATTTTACATCGTCTAGCTTGATCTTTGGCTTGTAGGGTTCCTGAAACTAAGCCGATCTGGGTCTTACAGGTAAGTCGGAACATTCAATTGGTTACTCGGATTTTCTAGCTAGCTTTTTAAACTAAGCCGGAACTTGGTCTCTAATGCCACCTGACACAAGTATGGTCAAGTCACGTCATCTAACAGACGTTCCGTCAGCACGACCATTGGTGGGTCCGCGGTTCGCGGAACCGAGGCGCCGTTTCAATGCGTGCATGGAGATCGAGGCGACGCAATCATCGCGCGGGCCCTCCCCAGTTCTTTCCACGAGGCGTGGCGGTTACACTGTTGCATTTGCACGAATCTTGGCGC
This sequence comes from Avena eriantha, assembly GCA_910589775.1. NCBI lineage: Eukaryota > Viridiplantae > Streptophyta > Magnoliopsida > Poales > Poaceae > Avena > Avena eriantha. Next base: position 408,286,919 of record OU342742.1, read on the forward strand.
AGGTAGGTGGATATAAGGGGTTTAGATTTCTTCTTCTCCTCTCCACCAGTCCTTTGTCGTTCCTTCCTACCCAATCCTCCTGCGCGCCCAGAGCCTCCTCACCCTCCTCCCACAGAGCTCCTAGCGCCGCCACTTTAAGGTCACCTTTTCCACCGAAGGAAAATGGCTTCCTCTTCTTCTTCCTCTGGTTTGGCGGCGGCAGCGGCAGCGGCAGCGGCGGAAGCAGCTGCGGAGAAGGAGAGTTTTCGGGGAATCTGGATCCCCTGCGCCCTCGACGAGGCAGGCCTCAATAACGTGGAGAAGGAGGGGCTTCTCGCCGCCGACGACTGGCGGACCGGCCTCGGCGAAACCGTCCCCAACCCGTGCGAGGGCGAGTGTGTCCACTTCGGCACCCATGTGGACCGAGGTTTGTCCTTTCCTCCCTCGGAGTTCTTCTCCGAGGTGATAGATCACTATGGAGTTCAACTCCACAATCGTCCTCCCAGTTCTCTTCTAGAAATGAGCGCATATGCTGCACTTTGCGAGGGCTTTCTCGGCATTAGGGCGAGTTTGCTTCTATTCCGGTACTATTTCCATGTCCGGATAAATTCCATCACTGTCGGTGTTCCTTATATCACCGGTACCATTAGTTTTTCTGTTAGACGAGACCGGGCCTATCCCAAAATTTCTGCCAGTGACTCGGTCAAACAATGGCCAACCACTTTCTTCTACCATAGCGATATTCCGGCTCCCGGCAAAGCTACTGCTTTGTGTCACATCCCAAAATTTTCCAAATTTTGAAATGTGAAAATTTAAAAAAAATGAAGAACCAAGTTCTTCATTATTTCAGAAGGAACAAAAACTTTTGGCACATTTAATATAATGCCTCCAAAACCCAAGCCAAACAAAATGATTTTTTTTTGTGAAGTGATGTGCATGTTTTATAATCCCAAATCATGAAGCATGCATGAGCATCTTGACTTGGTTGCATTTTAAAAACCTAAGAGAAGTGAAAAATATCTCAAACCCTAAAACTCTAATTATTGGTTAACACTAAGAACAACACACATATTTATATTAAACAAAAGAACTCCTATGAGGGCTAAAAAGATAAAGGACAAAATAATAAAACAATAGAGATTGGTTCAATCCAATTTGGATCCATGGATAAAAGATATAAATTATTTTGAGAATAGAATTAAGAAAGGCAATATTAGCTATTAAAGACAAAGTGAATAAATTTGGTTAGAAAATTTTGAGTTGGAAAGTAAATGTGTTCTGTAATGCCCTAAAAACCTAATTTGAGTTTTACAAATTTTTAGAAATTTGTTTGATTCAAATTGGATCATTAAATCAAAAGTTATTTATGAAAATAGAAAAAGAAAAACAAAAACCAAGGGAGTAAAAAAATCGCAGCAGCAGCACAGCCGGCCTGCTCGGTCCACACCCCAGCCCAACATCAGCCCACCCGACACTCCCCTTCTCCCCCTCTCTTTCTTTCTCATCGACCCCTCCTCACACCCCATGGCTGACGGCTCGACCCCACCCCCACGTCACCCTCCACCTCACCTTCTTCCACCGCGACGAACAGCCCACTCCCTCCCTCTGCCGTTTCCAAATCGGCTCGAATTCGAGCGTTTCCGCGTATAATTCTCCACTCCGAGCCCTGCCTCTTTACCGCCACCCCCCTCCTCTCCATTTTCCCTCAAACCCCACAACCCCGGAGCCACTAGGCTGCTCGGAATCAAGCTCGAACCACCGCGTCCACCGACGAGCTCCGGTGAGGATTCCGGCAAGAACTCACTGCCCCGCGCCCTCCCCTCTGTCCTGTTAGCCTCGCCATCCTCTGGCGCACCTACTGACACTTTCCCGTGCTTTTTCTGTGCCTATGTCGTCGCCACGGTCACCACCGGCGTCACCCTCTACCGCCGCCGTTCACCGGCGATTTCTGGCGAGACACAGGTTCCCCCCGCCCTCTTTTCGCCACAACCAGCTTCTACACGACCAGGCGCACTCCTCTGACCTTCTGTTTCTCTGCTCGATCCCCAGGTCGACGACACCGTCTCGGAGACATGAGCTCCGCCGTCGGCAAAACTCCGGCGAGGAATCCTAGGCGAATCTGAGCGCCCCTTCATCGAGCGCCATCCGACCTATCGCCAGCAGCCAGGATTAGATCCTTAGCCAAAGCGGTACGGGCTAATCTGGATCGCCCGTTGCCACTTATACTCGAACAACCCACATTGATTGATCCGCCCGAACCGGTACGAGCCAATAAGAACATGCCACGTAGGCCTGAGCGTCTGTTTAAATTAGAAAATAGGCAGAATTTGTATTAAACTTAGAAATTCAATAACTTTTGATCCACAAATCAGAAAACTGCAAATGTGCTGTCTATGGATTCAGAAAAATGAGAGCTTCACTGCTGAAGCGTTATTTCACCCTTTAGCGTCTGCAAAATAGAAGTTTTAGGCAGAACCTTTTTAGGAGTATTTTACCCATAAAAATTGTTTTGTAAATTATTTTTGGGTGAATCTTTTTTCTATGGATTGCAAATTGAACCCTCTGTCTAGTAAGACGAAAATATAAAATTGGTTCACTATACCTAATAGCATGGGAATTATTTAGTGAGTATAGCCTTTCTAAATGCTAGAAATTATTGCTAATTATTACAATTGCACAAATGGTTGCATTTGTAATATTGGAATTGTAAATTGTTCAGAAAATACTTAGTATTGTTCAAAACCTTGTTATAACAATTTGTACAATAAAAATTGCCATCTTGCATGCTTGCATGATTTTTGTATTGCCATCAGTGTTGATCTTGTGCATGTTTTGTCTTGGTTGTTTTGTTTGATAGATTGTGTGGATTGCCAAGTGTATTACTGCAAAGAGTGTACCAACACCACCAACTACTAACGCAAGTGACACTATCATCCATGTCCTACTATTTTCATTACACTTAGTGTATTTTTGTAGTATGCATGATAGGACTACTATGATACTATGCTATGCTATGTCCTATTTAGGATATCCTTTATATCCCTTAGTGGAAAGGCTGTAGTTGTAGTATGCTTAGCCCTGCTATAGATTCAGGGTGGAATATACCATATTGTGATTATATGAAGTGTTGGATAAAATACATGTTTTATATAATAAAACAAGTACTCAATGAATCACCTGGGTGGAATGTGGATACTCAGTTGAGAATAAGGTGGCAACGAAGGGAACCATGTCTATGGCTATCTCTTTCGTGTGTGCACTAGGAGAATACCACCTAGGAACTTAGAGATTGAACATGTTTCTCGTACAGTGGCTTTCGTGTACAGCCACATGCCAAATGGGCTCTGGCCTAGTCAATTACATAGTGGGAGACCCATGCATTGGTACGTCTTCAGGTTAACTAGAATTATGCATTGGAGGTTTATCCTTGCATTGGTGCCTGGTAGATGTGCTAGCATTATGTATTTGGGAGGACTTCTATGGAAAGACTTCGTCACATTCTCGATCTGCCGGTACTCCATCTTGGTGAGTACTAATCCAGCGGCCACAGGTGGCGTCAAGATGAGATTATGTCTTGTGGGTAAAGTGTACAACTTCTGCAGAAGATTAAATTCTAAGTACTTAGCCGTGTCCCCGGTTATGGACAACTCTGAGCAACTAAGGCCTGAAGCTATGGAAGATTTCGACATTCTAATTTCTCAAAGTAAAAAAAACTTGATGGTGTCAACAAGGGATTAGAAGAACTTGGAGTTTGCCAAGGAGTTCAGAAAGTTATTGAAAGATGAAAAGTAATTTGCAAAGATAGGATAAAACCATGTTGCTTTATGCAAATAAGCCTAAGCTCTACTTAGCCAAATATGCATGTGGTGATAGTCCAACTTATATTCACAAACTAGTGACACTTGCCAATACATTCAAAGTATTGACCCTTTTGTGGCTGCAACCTATCATGTTGCAGGTTATTCTATTGATGAGGGTGGTTTGATGATAGAGGTTATGAGTCTACACCCAACATGTTTTCCTGTGGCACATGAAGATGAAGGACTCCATGCTTTACTTGTATTCTACTGCTTTGTATTAAGATAGCCTTTGGCTATGAGTATGTAATAAAGTATTTATATTCTGGAGCATGCGATGTAATATGACCTTTGTATCTTGATATTACATCTTAAACTATGAGTGCTAGCTATTCGATCTAGGGACTAGCACTGTAATCACAAGGATTCGAACCAAGCCAGGTTTGGGTCTTTACAGATGGTCTCAGAGCACTGTGTTGCCTGTAGGTTCGTAACCCTAGGAATTGGACAAACCCCTTGTTAGGAATGAACTTATATTTTTATACTTATTAGATTTTGTCGTATACCTTGATCATTCTTTACTGAATCTCTTCTCCTTCAAACATGTAGAGGACCAGCCTTTGCTTTCTCTAAGGACCTTGAGGATGGATCATGCCAACAAGGAGATCAAGATACAAGTTGTGACAAGTCCTTGAGCTTGCAAAATATGTGGAGAAGTAGGCCACACCTCTAAGGAACATCAAGATCAATGTCCCTTTTGTGATCACAACCATACAGATGGAGAATGCCCCACATCTCAAGTCACTTGTTACCTATGTGAAGGAACCAACCACATTCCTGCCAAGTGCCATCTCGACTTCATAGTGCAATAAGTGAAAGAACAAGTCAAGGATGGAATGTATCAAGCTCTTAGGAAGAAAGAAGAAAACCTTAGCCATAACACCTGCTCCAAATGCAAGAAAGAAGGACACAATATCAATGAATGCCAAGAGAAGGAAGTTCAAGAAAACCACAACAACACTTCAAGAAAAAGTACTTGAGACATGACAAAAGTGTTTTGCCATCACTGCCGGAAGATAGGACACTTAACGGATGATTGCCCAACTCGAAAGAGAGCTCCCACTGATGTTATCTTAGTGCGACCCATGATACATAAGATTGCATACCAATTATCATGTTCGAGTTATCCATATCGTGTTAGCGTATGGATCATGCCGACCTATGTGGTATGACTATACTAGGTTGCTTGTGTCAAGAAAACTTGTCGTTTTCTTCTATAATGAATTAAAGTCCGAAGTTGCTAAGTCATTGGTTGCTTGATGAATGTTTGATTGAACAGGTTTGTTTTGGTTCGAGTGTGTTAGAACTCCCTTGGACCCATCTATCTATCTATCTATCATTACTTATCCCTATTAGACTAACAGATGCCTCCAAGACGCGCCAACGACCATGATAACAATGGAGACAACAACAACAATGAAAATGAGATGCAACAGATGATGACTGCATAGACTCAGCTAATGCAGATGATGACACAATTCATGGCGACCATCAACAATCAGAATGAGAACAACAACAATAACAACAACAATCCACCACCTTTGGATATGCTCACTAGATTTCTGAGGTTGAGACCTGCAAAGTTCTCTGGTACTTCTGATCCAATGGTAGCTGATGACTGGTTACGTTCAGTAAACAGGGACCTAGTGACTGTTGGATGCTCTGATGCTGAGAAAGTGAGATTTGCAGCGCACTTGCTTGAAGGCCCTACAGCTACATGGTGGGACAACTTTCAAGTCACTCACCCCATTGAAGAAGTGTCTTGGGAAATATTTAAAGATGGCTTTCGCACTAATCATATCTCTTCAGGCGTGATCAGCCTAAAGAAGGAGTTTCACAACCATAAACAGCGTCACCGCAGCATTGCTGAATATATTGAGGAATTCAACAATCTATCACGTTATGCTCCAGACGATACGGATACTGATGCTAAGAGGAAGGAAAAGTTCCTAGATGGACTGAATGATGAACTTTCCATGCAATTATCAGTTGCTTATGTTCCAACTTATCAATCACTGTGTGACAAATCTAGAATTTTAGAGAGTAAGAAGGACAAGGTTGAGGACAGGAAGAGGAAGCATAGCTTTGACAAATATCACTCAGGATCATCACAGAAGATGCGTTCATTCAAAAAGGACAATGGGGATTCTGGATCACATCATCATGAAGGAAATGGACATAATCACCATCACCACAAGAATCACCACATCAACAATGGAAGTGGTAGTAACAATGTGAATGGTACTAACAATGGAGATAACCTTGGTCAGAACCAACAAAATTATCCCAAGAAAGACATTAGCCAGTTGCAGTGTTACAATTGTAAGCAACTTGGACACTTTGCAGCAAACTGTCCTGATAAGAAGAATAATAAGAATATTGGAGACTCTAATGGGAGCAATTCCAATGTGACCCAGAAAGGACATGTGAACCACATCAACATGTATGGAACCCTTGAAGAACTAGATGGTGTGGATGGTAAGCTTTAGCTAACTCAATTCAGTGGTACAAGAATCTCAAGATGGAGAAATGTTAACAACCTTTGGATGTCAATCATTAAACCCTTAGCCAAGTGAATCATCAATGCAACCCAACAAAGCTTCCTTTTAAGGGTGGTAGCACCCAAGTTATCCTAAAATCCAACCTATTCTTTCTAGCCTTCTCGAATCTCGGGACGAGATTCCTTTTAAGGGTGGTAGTCTGTCACATCCCAAAAAATTTCAAATTTTGAAATGTGAAAATTTTAAACAAAATGAAGAACCAAGTTCGTCATTATTTCCGAAGGAACAAAAACTTTTGGAACATTTAATACAATGCCTCCAAAACCCAAGCCAAACAAAATGATTTTTGTTTGTGAAGTGATGTGCATGTTTTAAAATCCCAAATCATGAATCATGCAAGAGCATCTTGACTTGGTTGCATTTTAAAAACCTAAGAGAAGTGAAAAATATCTCAAACCCTAGAACTCTAATTATTGCTTAACACTACGAACAACACACATATTTATATTACACAAAAGAACTCCTATGAGGGCTAAAAAGATAAAGGACAAAACAATAAAACAATAGAGATTGGTTTCATCCAATTTGGATCCATGGATAAAAGATATAAATTATTTTGAGAATAGAATTAAGAAAGGCAATATTAGCTATTAAAGCCAAAGTGAATAAATTTGGTTAGAAAAATTTGAGTTGGAAAGTAAATGTGTTCTGTAATGCCCTAAAAACCTAATTTGAGTTTTACAAATTTTTAGAAATTTGTTTGATTCAAATTGGATCATTAAATCAAAAGTTATTTAAGAAAACAGAAAAAGAAAAAGAAAAACTGAGGGAATAAAAAAAATCGCAGCAGCAGCACAGCCGGCCTACTCGGTCCACACCACAGGCCAACAACAGCCCACGCGGCACTCCCCTTCTCCCCCTATCTTTCTTTCTCACCGACCCCTCCTCACACCACCTCGCTGACGGCTCGAACCCACCCCCACGTCACCCTCCACCTCACCTTCTTCCACCGCGACGAACAGTCCACTCCCTCCCTTTGCTGTTTCCAAATCGGCTAGAATTCAAGCGTTTCCACGTTTAATTCTCCACTCCGAGCCCTGCCTCTTAACCGCCACCCCCTCCTCTCTGTTTTCCCTCAAACCCCACAACCCCGGAGCCACTAGGCTGCTCGGAATCAAGCTCGAACCACCGCGTCCACCGACGAGCTCCGGCGAGGATTCCGGCAAGAACTCACTGCCCCGCGCCCTCCCCTCTGTCCTGTTAGCCTCGCCATGCTCTGGCGCACCTACTGACACTTTCCCGTGCATTTTCTGTGCCTAGGTCGTCACCACGGTCACCACCGGCGTCACCCTCTGCCGCCGCAGTTCACCGGCGATTTCCGGCAAACAGAGGTTCCTGCCGCCCTCTTTTGGCCACAGCCAGCTTCTACACGACCAGGCGCACTCCTCTGACCTTCTGTGTGTCTGCTCGATCCCCAAGTCGACGACACCGTCTCAGAGACATGAGCTCCGCTGTCGGCAGAACTCCAGCGAGGAATCCCCGGTGAATCTGAGCGCCCCTTCATCGACCGCGACCATCCCCGAGACCACCTCGACCATGGCGATCGCTGGTAATAGTCCACGCACCCCCTACCCTGCTAGGACCACCGGAGCACCACCCTCCCGACACGCCGCCGCCGCGCGCAGTCGCCAGCGCCGCCAGTCTATGGTCGACACGCTGAGCGCCGTCTGATCTATCATCAGTGGCCAGGATTGGATCCTTAGCCGAAGCGGTACGGGCTAATCTGGATCGCCCGTTGCCACTTATAATCCAACAACCCACGTTGATCGATCCGTCCGAACCGGTACGAGCCAATAAGAACATGCCACGTAGGCCTGAGCGTCTGTTTAAATTAGAAAATAGGCAGAATTTGTATTAAACTTAGAAATTCAATAACCTTTGATCCACAAATCAGAAAACTGCAAATGTGGTGTCTATGGATTCAGAAAAATGAGAGATTCACTACTGAGGCCTTATTTCACCCTTTAGCGTCTGCAAAATAGAAGTTTTAGGCAGAACCTTTTTAGGAGTATTTTACCCATAAAAATTGTTTTGTAAATTATTTTTGGGTGAATCTTTTTTCTATGGATTGCAAATTGAACCCTCTGTCTAGTAAGACGAAAATATAAAATTGGTTCACTATACCTAATAGCATGGGAATTATTTAGTGAGTATAGCCTTTCTAAATGCTAGAAATTATTGCTAATTATTACAATTGCACAAATGGTTGCATTTGTAATATTGGAATTGTAAATTGTTCAGAAAATACTTAGTATTGTTCAAAACCTTGTTATAACAATTTGTACAATAAAAATTGCCATCTTGCATGCTTGCATGATTTTTGTATTGCCATCAGTGTTGATCTTGTGCATGTTTTGTCTTGGTTGTTTTGTTTGATAGATTGTGTGGATTGCCAAGTGTATTACTGCAAAGAGTGTACCAACACCACCAACTACTAACGCAAGTGACACTATCATCCATGTCCTACTATTTTCATTACACTTAGTGTATTTTTGTAGTATGCATGATAGGACTACTATGATACTATGCTATGCTATGTCCTATTTAGGATATCCTTTATATCCCTTAGTGGAAAGGCTGTAGTTGTAGTATGCTTAGCCCTGCTATAGATTCAGGGTGGAATATACCATATTGTGATTATATGAAGTGTTGGATAAAATACATGTTTTATATAATAAAACAAGTACTCAATGAATCACCTGGGTGGAATGTGGATACTCAGTTGAGAATAAGGTGGCAACGAAGGGAACCATGTCTATGGCTATCTCTTTCGTGTGTGCACTAGGAGAATACCACCCAGGAACTTAGAGATTGAACATGTTTCTCGTACAGTGGCTTTCGTGTACAGCCACATGCCAAATGGGCTCTGGCCTAGTCAATTACATAGTGGGAGACCCATGCATTGGTACGTCTTCAGGTTAACTAGAATTATGCATTGGAGGTTTATCCTTGCATTGGTGCCTGGTAGATGTGCTAGCATTATGTATTTGGGAGGACTTCTATGGAAATACTTTGTCACATTCTTGATCTGCCGGTACTCCATCTTGGTGAGTACTAATCCAGCGGCCACTGGTGGCGTCAAGACGAGATTATGTCTTGTGGGTAAAGTGTACAACTTCTACAGAAGATTAAATTCTAAGTACATAGCCGTGTCCCCGGTTATGGACAACTCTGAGCAACTAAGGCCTGAAGCTATGGAAGATCTCGACATTCTAATTTCTCAAAGTAAAACAAAAACTTGATGGTGTCAACAAGGGATTAGAAGAACTTGGAGTTTGCCAAGGAGTTCAGAAAGTTATTCAAAGATGAAAAGTAATTTGCAAAGATAGGATAAAACCATTTTGCTTTCTGCAAATAAGCCTAACCTCTACTTACCCAAATATGCATGTAGTGATAGTCCAACTTATATTCACAAACTAGTGACACTTGCCAATACATTCAAAGTATTGACCCTTTTGTGGTTCCAACCTATCATGTTGCAGGTTATTCTATTGATGAGGGTGGTTTGATGATAGAGGTTATGAGTCTACACCCAACATGTTTGCCTGTGGCACATGAAGATGAAGGACTCCATGCTTTACTTGTATTCTACTGCTTTGTATTAAGATAGCCTATGGCTATGAGTATGTAATAAAGTATTCATATTCTGGATCATGCGATGTAATATGACCTTTGTATCTTGATATTACATCTTAAACTGTGAGTGCTAGCTATTCGATCCAGGGACTAGCACTGTAATCACATGGATTCGAACCAAGCCAGGTTTGGGTCTTTACACTTTGCCGGATTTTGTCGACGGAGACGCCATAGCCCAGCCTTCCTAGGACGAGGCTGCTCCGGCTCTCACCGAAGATCTGATCCTTGCTAAGAGGTGGATCGAGTATTTGATCAAGCACAAGGGTCTGAAGGGATCCGCCTTGGTCCATTGCTGGGTCTCATGTCGGATCCAGCCACTTCAGTACCATGGGGATAGACTGATGCACTCCATCACGTCTTCCAAAAAAGATTCCCTCCGCATCAGCCCAAAAGCCTACACCGCCTAGGGTTACATAAGCCAGATTAAGTGGCTGATTAAGGAGCGGATCGAGAGGAAAATTCCGGAGGTTTCTCTGGACATGCACACGGCGGAAAACCCCGTAGTGTCGGTAAGCTTCCATCAGTACACCTTTTATGTGTTTCAATCTTTAAATTATATACTACAATGCTAATATGCTTTCCTGTTTTCAGCTTGCTGACCTCCCCGAGTTGGAGCTTGCTGCACTCGAAGGATATCCTGCTGAGTTTTCTCAGGAGACGGAAGTAGTCCCATTTCCGGATCTTGCGCTCAAGAAGCGTAAAGCTCCGACAGTGGCAGTTGGCACAAAGGAGGTGCCAGTCATGAAAAGGTAGCCTTTTGTCACAACATTTTCGCCTTTGTACTTTACTCAAGTTTCTTTCCGAGATGTAATGTTTCTGACGTTACTACTTTCTCAGAACAAAATAAATCATCAAGGGCAAGGGGAAAGGGATTCCTTCGAAGCCCTTGCGACAAACGAAGGTTACCATAGCTTCCCCTGCCACGGCTCCTCCAACGGCGCCTGTGATCCTTGGGTCACACAGTGATGTCACCGTGGGTGTGTCAGCTCAAGATAAGGGTGAACCCTCTTCGGGTAATGATCCCTCGGCTGAAGTCTTCACCGACAACATCCTCGGCAATCCCGGACTTGCCAAGTTTGGCTTATCCCGGAAATCTGCAGAGGAGATCCAGCGGCTGGCTAGGCAAGTCCTGGACAAAAGCCATCTATCCCCCGAAGAGGAAGCGCAAGAAGCAGAGGACGTCAAGTTCTCTGACCTTCTCGCTCAAGTCCGCCTTCACGACGAGAGAATTAGGACTGGCGAGCTTCCAACAGCCCCAGTAATTCCTCTTACCCTCGCCGAGAAGGTGGCACCTGAAGTGAACGCGGGGTTAAACAAACTCACCCGCGAGAAATATGTAAGTCGGAATTCCAACTCTTGTTTTTTACATTGTGTTATATCATATCCTCTAGCCCCCAAGCATGAAGTAGGATATAGAAATCCGGGTTTATGCTTTCATTAGGATGCCAAAGAATGAACTAGTGTAGCCCCCAAGGCTCGTGCTGATATTTAGCAAAAAAATTAGCCCGAGTCTTAAGTAGCTTTCTGACTTTGAGTATTCTGACTTATAGAAAGTATGTTCCTATAACCAGGAATTATTAACCAATGTCTGTGATAAGAAGAGAGAGATCAAAGCTCTCCGGCTTAAAAATGCTGAGCTCAAGGTAGCCAAGGATGAAGCCGAAGGTAAACATTCCGAGATTCAAACCTTTTCTTTTGCTTTTTCAATCTCGAATTTTTCTGAACTGTTGTTCTTTTTGACTTACAGCGTTGTTGAAACAATCCATCGCTATGATTGAAGAGGCCGAGAACCTCAAGACCCTAGTGGTGGAGAACAAGGGACTTCGCCAAGAGCTGGATAAGCTCAAGGCGGATCATGAAAGGAGCATAGCTCAAGGCCTTGAATCCTCCTCCATGGCCACTAAAGAGCGTGATCACAAGATTGCCGCTCAAGATAAAGTTATCTCGGACCTCAAGAATGAGCTTGGCAGAGAGAAAGATCTCTCCGAAGCGCTCCGGGCTGAACTCCAGAGTCTCCGGGAGGAGAAGACCAAGATGGACGACGTCATTCTTGGTATGTTCCATCTGTCTGCTTTATCATTTCTTCGACTTTCATCAATGTCGGATTTTCCTTGACTTGTTTTGTGTTTAGGAACTTGACGGACTCTTCCTCCTCTGAGCCCCGCACCCACCGGCTTACCCAAGTTGGTGATCTTCTACATGACTTCTTCCAGTCTATTGAAGACATTGGCGAGTCCCTGAGGATTCCGGACATGCCAAGCATGTCGGATTTTCAGGTGTGGGACAAGGCCAAGGAGATGCCTCAACTCGTTCGGGACTGGAACATGTCCTACGCGCGGACTACTGCGCAGAACGCTCTCACCATGGTCATGAGCCACCATGGAAACATGGAGATATGGCAAGTGACCAGAGGGTACTGCAAGGTAGACGAAGACGGCTAGGAGCAAGACCTTCAAGCCATCATGCACTCCTGTGCCGGATATGGGTGCCACGTAGCTAATCTGACCAGCTACGAGATACCCTTCTTCACCTGCGTAGATACCCCGCCACCTACTCCAGAAGAAACTGAAGAAGTTTCTGGCGATGAACGGACCACCTCGGATCCGGACATCTCGGAACGATATCAAGGCGGAGTAGCCAGGGAGCCGGCAGCTCCTTCATCTCCTCCTGCATCATAAACCACAAACTTATGTATTATGCTGTGAAAGAACATGATGCGCTTTGTAAATACTGAGTACTATGACTTTTGCTAGTGCTAAGTTTTTTATCTATTCAGCACTTTTGTCTTAGATTTTTTGCGTGCCTGAAATGTTTTCATAAGCACTTGAAATTTTTCTGTCTCTACTTATCGTTTATCTGGCTTTCCGCCTCGTCCCTTTCGTGAGCCGGCTAAACCTTCAGCCGGAAACTTTGTCGAGCAACGGAGCAAAATTGCTAAACCAGTTTAAACTCGAAAACAAAGCCGGCTTCCAGTACCAACAATACACTACTCAGAAAATACCCGCATCCAGCAATCAGACAAATAACCAAAGTAAAGACTAGAATTTGTAGAGTTATATCCGAAGGTAGCAGTTTTAGAATCGGAAATCCAAACCAGAACGAACATGAGCATAAAGTACTTTCAAGCATTCTGGGATTTTCAAGTATGACATGATCATTAGGAAATAAGATGGTACAAACTTCTCAGAAAAACTTTGAGGTAACCAAAACTTTTATTTCTCACAGAACATGTGCATATTTATGATTACAAAGAAGGATAAACTAAGAATAAAAGGGACATAGCTGAGCAATATTCCACGGTCTGTCTAATTCATCCGGATTTGTACTGCCTCCAGCTCTCTTTCTCTTCTTAGTAGCAGGTCTTTCTTTGACTGGCCTCATGTCAGTTAAGTAGTACGATCCATTGTGCAATACTCGACTAACTAAAAAGGGCCCTTCCCATACTGGGGAATGTTTGTGCTTTCTTTGTTGCACAAGCCGGAGAACCAAATCACCTTTATTGAAAGATCTAGTTCAGACTCTCTAGCTATGATACTTGCATAACTTCTGCTGATAGGCTGTAGATCTCATTTCAGCAACGACGCAAACTTCTTCGACTAAGTCGACATCATTTTGTCGAGAAATTTTGGCATCCTCTTCAATATACGCGGCCACTCTAGGAGAAGTATGAATTAAATCACTAGGAAGAACTGCTTCTGCACCATAGACCAAGAAGAAAGGTGTATATCCTGTTGACCTGTTCGGAGTTGTTCGTAAACTCCAAATTACAGATGGTAGTTCCCCAAGCCCCCGCAGCACGTCTCAGTGGTGCTTCTAGTCTTGGTTTCAAGCCTTGTAGAATGAAACCATTTGCTCTTTCGACTTGTCCGTTAGCCTATAGATGTGCGACTGATGCAATGTCAAGCTGGATATTTTGCTCATCGCAGAATTCAGCCAGTTCTCCCATGGAAAAGTTACTCCCATTGTCCGTGATAATACTATGCGGATAACCATACCGGATTATAACATCCTCGACAAATCTTTTGGTTGTTGCTCCATCACAACTAGTGACAGGTTTAGCCTCGATCCACTTTGTGAATTTGTCCACCATCAGTAAGAGGTGAGTGAATCCACTTGGGGCTCGTTTAAAAGGTCCTACCATATCAAGCCCCCAGACCGCAAAGGGCCATGTTATAGGTATTGTTCACAGCTGATCAGTCGGAACATGAGCTTGCTTGGCGTATTTTTGGCAGCCTTTGCATGTCTGGACTAATCGTTAAGCATCTGCCTGAGGTGTAAGCCAGAAAAATCCATGTCGAAAAGTTTTTGCCACTAAAGATTTGGCTGCAGCGTGGTGACCACACTCGCCTTCGTGGATTTCCCTTAAGATTTCCACTCCTTCCGGAGATACACGGCGCTGAAAAACTCCAGAAACACTCCGTTTATGGAGCTCACCTTTAACAATAGTATAGGATTTTGCTCGTCGGATAATCTTTGCTCAACACCTCGTCTTCGGGTAATTTGCCATCTACCAAGTAATCGAGGTAGGGTTGAGTCCAGCTGGGAATTACAGCCAGAACTGCTATCAAAGGTGAGTCGGATTTGGTCAGATATTCCTCATCTACTCCCTTTATCGAGGGAACTTTGAGGTGCTCTGAAAATGCGCCATCCGGGACCTCTTTCCGCGCAGAGCCTATTCGAGATAATGCGTCTGCTTCCTCATTTTCTGCTCGAGGGATGTGTTGAACTTCAAACCCTTCGAATGATTTAGATAGATCATCCACGACAGCTTTATATGCTGCCATGTTCTTATTTGCATTACAAATATCCGAGACTTGTTGAGCAATAAGATCCGAATCTCCGTAACACATCAAACGTCGGATGCCAATATCCTTAGCAATCCAGATTCCATGCAGCAGTGCTTCATACTCGGCAATGTTGTTTGTCACTGTGAAGTGGATATGCAACACGTATAAAAGTTTATCTCCTTGGGGTGATTTGAGCACCACACCAGCCCCCGAGCCCCCTCGAGCCTTAGACCCATCGAAAAAGAGGGTCCAATATTCTGACTCAAGGAGGACCATGTTCTCCTTGGTCTCTGTCCAATCAGCAACAAAGTCGGCAAGGATCTGGGATTTGATTGTTGTCCGGGGTTTGTACTCAATATCGAAAGCTGCAAGCTCTATGCCCCATTTGGCGACGCGCCCTGTGGCATCGCTATTGTTGATTACATCTCTCATGGGAGCCTTGCTCACCACGGTAATTGGGTGCTCCTGAAAATAGTGTCGTAACTTACGAGATGCAAGAAAATCACCGTAAGCCAACTTTTGGTAGTGCGGATACCGCTGTTTTGATTCTGTCAGGACCTCGCTGAGAAAGTACGCCGGACGCTGCACCAGGTGTTCCTGATTTTCTTTTGGTCTCTCCACTACCATAACGATACTGACAACCTTATTTGTCGTAGCAATGTAGAGCAACATCGGTTCCTGAGGTTCCGGCGCTGCAAGGATAGGAGCAGATGAGAGTACTTTCTTCAGGTCTTGTAGTGCAGATTCAGCTTCGTCAGTCTAGACAAAGTCCTTGGTCTTCTTCAGGATTTTGTATAATGGTGCGGCTCTTGCACCAAGCCGGCTTACAAATCGACTGACCGTAGCAATGCAGCCAGTTTAACCTTTGTACGTCCTTCAGGCGAGTTGGCCTGGAAATATTGAGAATAGCCTTGATTTTGTCGCGGTTCACCTCTATGCCTCTTTGAGACACGATGAAACCTAACAATTTTCCGGCTGGTATTCCAAAGAAGCATTTCTTCGGGTTAAGCATGATGTTGTATTTTCGTAGATTGGCGAACGTTTCCTCCAAGTTGGAAATCAACGTTTCCTTCTTTTTGGACATGACCACGATATCATCCACATATGCATGTATGTTGCGTCCGAGTTGGTCATGGAGGCAACGCTGCATCGTGCGTTGGTACGTAGCTCCTGCGTTCTTCAGCCCAAAGGGCATCGTAACAAAACAGAAGGTTCCGAAGGGGGTTATGAATGAAGTTTTGACTTTGCCAGATTTCTTCATCCGGATTTGGTGATATCCGGAATATGCGTCGAGAAAATAGAGGAGTTCCGAGCCTGCCGTAGAATCGATAACTTGATCAATTCTAGGCAGAGCAAATGGATCTTTTGGACAAGCCTTGTTCAAGGTAGTATAATCAACACACATCCTTAAATCAGTGGTGTCCTTTTTATGGACCATTACAGGGTTGCCCGACCAATCAGTATGGGTGACCTCTTCTATGAATCCGGCTAACTCGAGCTGTGCTAGTTCCTTAGCTATCGCCTTATGCTTTTCATCACCAAACCGTCGTAAGGACTGTTTGACGGGTTTAGCATTCGGGTTTACATTTAGAGAGTTCTCGGCAAGTTCCCTAGGTACTCCGGTCATGTCAGATGGCTGCCATGCGAAGATATCTTGATTTGCTTGGAGGAACTTGACGAGCGCGCTTTCCTATGTGCTACTTAGGCCTACGCCTATTTGGGTCGCTAGGGAGGGGTCATCATCCTTCAATGGCATCGTCTTCATCTCTTCTGATGCCTTGAACTCCGAATTTGGATTTGTGACCTCCTTCTTTGTTGCGGGCATCTCGGACGGATCTATGCTCTTCTTGATCTCCTGGTACTCCTGGGCGTGCAGCATGGCTCTGGCAAAGGCGGCATTTCCATCTTCGCACTCTCGCGCCTTCTTCGGGTCTCCCTGATGGTGATCACGCTGTTGGGACCTGGAATTTTCATCATATTGTAAATGTAACACGGACGAGCCATAAAAGCCCAGTAAGCCGGACGTCCGAATATAGCGTGGTATGCGCTCTTGAACGGGACCACTTCGAAGGAAAGTTCCTCCGTCCGACAATTCTTTGGAGTTCCAAAAGTAACATCCAAAGTGACCTCTCCTAGGGAATTAGCTTGTCTTCCTAGGACAACTCCGTGAAAGATCATAGAGTTATGGTTCAGCTGTGTTTCCGAGATCTTCATCCGGCGTAGCGTTTCGACATAGAGAATATTGATACTGCTACCACCGTCCATGAGGGTCTTGGAGAAACCATAACCGTCAATAAGTGGATTGACAATTAAGGCGTATTTTCCTCGCCTATGTAGCTTAGGCGGATGATCAGCACAGTCAAACGTTACTGCCACTTCCAGCCAGTCCAGATACTCAGGGACAGCCGGAACTATTGCGTTGAGCTCGTGGAGAATCTTCCGACTTGGGATTTGAAGCATCGGCTTCCTCCATGTCGGAATCTTCCTTGGTCTCTTTGTCCTTTTCGGGATTTTTCTTTCCCTTCTTCCGCTTAGCTTTGTAGCCCGCGGTATCATCTCTCTTGATGTCGTCGTTAATATGACACTCAACGTTGGTGTGGGACGAGCCCCCATTAGCGTCCAAGTGATGCACACATGGGTTATTGGCGATGTCGGCCCAAGTGTAGGTTTTGCCTAGTTGTTGCTCTCCTCTACCTTGGACCCTTGATGTCCCACGGCCACGCCTGCGGCCTCTGCCACGTCCTCCAGACCCGGAAACAGTAGTGACTACTGCTGTCTCCGCGTTGGGTTTTTCTTCCGAGGTATTTTTGCGCTTCTAATCTTGTTGCTTTGGTTGTTTTGCCGACTGAGGCACAGCCAGGACATTGAGTAGTCCCTCTGCATCATCGTCAGCATCCGCATACTTCCTTGCTGTTTGAATCATCTCTCCCAGATCAGTAACCTTGTCACACTTCAAGCGATGGCGGAATAAACCAACTGGGAGACCTGCGATGAAAGCTTCAATCGCAGTTTGATCATTTACTCCTTCGCAGGAGTTCTTGGTGTCAATCCATCGTCCGAGGTAATCCCGGCAAGTTTCTCCGGCTTTTTGGGTGCAACGCTGTAGGTCTCCAACCATACAGGGCCTCCGATATGTGCCTTCGAAATTCCAAAAGAACGCAATTTGTAAATCATACCAGTTATGGATGGTGTTCGCCGGAAGTTCATTGAGCCATGATCGTGCCGTCTTCCGCAACATAAGTGGGAGATATCGGGTTCCGACCAGGCTATTTCCGCCTTTGGCGATGCAGCAAGCTTGGAAGAAATCTTGTAACCAGGTGTCTGGCCGAGCAATGCCATCGTAGGCTTGGATATGTCTTGAGATAGCAAATCCTTCCGGGAACTTTGTAGCTCTCATGCGTGGTCCGAAGCATTTTTGGCCCACGTATACATCATCGTTTTCGTAGCGTCGAGCCTCTATATTGGAGTTGATCCTGTGCCTTGCGTCGTTCGGGGATAGGGATCGTCCCGAATGTCGGTTGTGGCTGCGGTGCCTTGGAGCCGGACTTCGGCTTCTTCCACCACCTCCTCCGCCATGTCGTCCTCCTTGACCTCCTTGGGGGCAGTTGTGATAACTGTGTGGTGGAGAGGGTGGTGCAGCTGGATAGTTTCCGGCTGATTGCCAGCCTCCGTCCAGAGCATTATTATTCCGGCTCCGGGGAGGTTCTTGACTATGACGAGCCCCTTGCCGGCTTGTTCCAGCGTGGTTTCCGTCGTTCATTCGTCCGTCGTTCCCACCATGGTGAGGCTCAGCCGGACGTTTTTCATGTCTAGGAGGTGGCATTCTCTAACGATCCTCCTCCCAACGTTTCTCTTTATCTTCTCCCTTTCGGGGAGGATTCCTCGGATTCAGTGCAGCGATCACGTCTCTCTCATCTACTGGAGGGACGTTGCTCCAGTTATGTGTAGCTCTACGGTGCTGTCCCGATGATCCGGTTCTTGAATAATTGTCTTCCCTGCGTTCGGGGTGACGATACTGCGCCCGAACGTAGTGGGATCTTTTGTCAGCCCATGCCGGATCTGTGCGACATTGGTCGGAATTCAAGACCAGCTTTTGAATTCCAGACAAGGCGACCTTTTGCTGCTCCAGTCCCTTATTGAGTAGCTTGATACCTAAACGTATCTCCTCTGGTCCTGGATTAGCCGATAGAATTTCGCGAGCTACCACTTTATTTTGCACTGGTGTTGGGTAAACCCAATCTCCGTTGCTATCCTTCCGTGGCTTCCCCATCTCATCTCCAAAAAGGACGGCATGGACACGTGGGAATTGGTTGTCATCTATGTGACGCTTCCGTGTCTTCTGGTGCAGACGGGACATGTACTCCTTGTTTTACATACGCTTCTTCTCCACCTCGATGTTTTTGGCTTCATCAAGGAGTTGTTGACGACGCGCTTCTAGGGCCTGGGCCCTTTCGTCCAGCTCATCTGCAGTAAGTTCTGCAGCTGTAGGGATAGGTGTGGTTAATGCGGCATCGATGAGTTTACGCGCACCTTCAGTGATCACGTGTCCATCCACCGATGCTTCTTTTTCGGCTCGTCTGGGATAAGTGCTCCATCCGAGTCTTCTTCGTATTCCTCGGCGATTACCTCCTCTATGAGGGGGTCTTTTGCCAGGGTCTTGTTCTTCTTGTTCTTCTTCTTTGCCTTCTTGGCAGCGCCGGTAGCAAATACGGCTTTGGGTCCGTTTCCCGGATTATCTCCGATGTCCATGTCATCCTGTGCTTTGGGAGAGTGTTCCCCGAATCCTTCATCCATGGCTTCTGCTTCTTCTACGGCTTTGGAGTTGTACTCCTCTTCGTATTCCGTGAAGAACTTTCAGAAATCTGCCGACGTCATAGATTCATCCGGGGATGCGGGAACGTCGGCGTTTGTTCCAATTACCTCCAGCACCGAGTCGGTGTTTTCTCCAGCATCGGCAGAGCCGGATCCAGATCCAACATATCCAACGAAGTGCGATGCGTGCTTCCTGAGGTACCTGCGACTTTCGCGATCAGCCATATCAAAAATTTTAATGGTTTCGAGGATTGCATATGCGCTAGCGCCTTGCAGTATCATACATCTTAGTGTGTACCTGAGGAAAGGCCTGTCTGTCCCGGCATCGTCAAAGACATAATCAGTGTCATTGATATGTACCTCCTGGATTTCGACTTCCACGGGTGGGTCGATCTGGGATCTGGCTTCTCCAGGGAGATCCACTCCAGATTCGACTTGGACCGTGAGGTCTTCTTCAGGCTCGGATTTCTCCATTATCTCCGCAACGGGTGCGGGCTGGGTGGGATTAGGGTTTTCTGAGATCTAGAACTCTGCCGCCTCCGCGGACAAAGGGGACCCAGAAGATTCGTCTGCCTCTATCATCACCGCTGGGGTGGGTTGGGCAGGTTCAGCGATACCGATGTAAGCATCGATCTCGCCAAAAGACATGATAGTATAGGAAGTCACGGCCTCCCTATCCAGAATCCAAGTCTCATCGAGAACGATGAGAGGGACGTCGCTGGTGTAGAGGATGCGACCGATGGCGATGGTCTCGCCGATTCCGATTTTTGCAGATTCCGCTCAGAACACAGATCTGAAGCTCACTTGCCCCACGGTGGGTGGCAACTATCGTCGGATTGAGGACAAGTACGCCATGAGGGGGTCCTCGAGGCATGCGGAAGAGAGGGGTGTGACTCGTATGGTGTTCCGGGACGGTGAGACACAAGTTTACCTAGGTTCAAATCCGCTGGCTTTGGACGGACCCTACTACTGCTAGCAATCCAGTAATACGGCAGAGCCGGAATATGGGCTACAATGGTATCGCATGTGCGAGTTGAGGGTCTAAAGTATTGGGTGTTATCTGGTGCCCTAAAGGCTCTCCCTAGGACGGCTTATATAGATATCCGGCCTAGGGTTTACAGGAGAGATCAATCGGGCTACGACTAAGAGTTGGTTACAGAGTACATCTTGAACTACAAGTAACATTATGGGCCTAAGTCGGTAAGTCTTTTGGGCCTTCCCATAGCCGGATTGGACTCCGTCTTCTCTCTCTAACTAGGCCGCCTGTGAAGCAAAGCTCTAACCCGAAGTGGGCCACCCTGGTCAGTGAGGAACTGTGAGGATACCCGAAAAGTATATCCCCAACACTGAGCGGAAAGAAGCCATCTACAACAGATTTGTGAGATGGGGTTTGGTTAGTGACAAGTGTGCATGATTTTGAGAGTTTGAAAATCAAATTAATTCAAGTAGTTTTCTGCAAAGTCAGAGGGGGAAAAGACATAAGAACTTTAGCAAATAGTCATAATTTCTCCCTTGTCTTTTAGAAAATAGGTTTGTCGTTTCCTGTCTAACGTCCATGCTAACTAAGGTCTCCTACAGTTAGGATGGCTTTGATACCAAGTCTGTGGGCTCCCCGGATTATTTATTCAAGAAATCCCTGTTATGCATACATCCATGTTCCCATGATCAGTGAGCCGTGGAACATAACCTACAGGTATCATTACAACATCCGAAACATAACGATTTACAAGACTTACATAAATGACATTCACCTGAATCTTCCGAAGTCGGCCTAGCTCGCTCAATCATGCCTCAACCTACAGGCAGCTGACTGGGAAGACGGCCTAGCTCGCTCGCTGGACGTCACCTGAATCTTCCGAAGTCGAAGTTCTGAAAGTCTGGCCAAGTAAATAGCCAGGTACAAAGCCGTGAGTACATTGAATGTACTCACAAACCATCAGGATAAGTGAAACAAGGAAATGCAATTCTGGCTATGGCAAGATAGCTCTATCTAGGGTTGCTTTTGAAAAGCCTAAACTGACTTTTGAAGTTATGGCATCTCCATATCTTTGTTGAAAAAGAGTTTGAAAACATGCTTTGGTTTTATAAATCAAGATATCTCCATATCTTTGTTGAAAAAGAATTTTGAAATTTTTTTGGAGTAAAAACCCTTTTTAAACCTCTTCGACCAC
Source organism: Avena eriantha (assembly GCA_910589775.1). NCBI lineage: Eukaryota > Viridiplantae > Streptophyta > Magnoliopsida > Poales > Poaceae > Avena > Avena eriantha. Next base: position 408,308,722 of record OU342742.1, read on the forward strand.
CTCGGGTCAAAACAAAACTTTCGAACTCAGGTTCCCCCGGAACCTTCGTCCTCTTCGTTCTTGTTTCCCAAACAAGCACAGTTTGGGTACTCCTAGCCAACACCTTTACAACCGTCCTTGACCGTGGACACGGCTATCCGAATAGGTTATACTTGCAGAGTTTGTGCACTTTCCCCACAAGAATCCATACATCCGCCGGGATACAACCACAGCGCACTACCACTATAGATGGGGGTCCGGATAATCAAACCTAACCTTTCGCTTGTCGACCCTATCAAAGGCATGCTTTTCCTCTTGGGTTTGTTCTCCCCGACAACGAGAATGTGGCTCCCAGCCATAGTCCTGCCTTCCGTACACGCGCATACCCAAGTCGCAACTTAGCGTATACCTTAAATATGGTGACTCCACTTCCTTCTGTACTCCGAGTCATACCGTCGACGGGAGACCCAATTGTTGCACCGGCCTCCTGCCAGTTCAGGCTCACTCTTGCCGAAGCAAGCGACAGACTTCAGATCCGTGATCTGGTGGCGCCTACCCGGAATTTCCAGGGATCTCTCCCTGTAAGCATGGTAGAAGTTGCCTCGACTAATGCGGACAAACTACGAGCTAAGCCCCAGTACCTAGGGTAATGTGGTTGCGCGGATAAAAATTGTTCCGGTAAAGGCGTAGAACATCCCATCACATTCCCGTTTCTCATCATCACCATTTCTTTTGTGAAAACATCCACTGGGAACGATGCCTCTTCCCAAGGGTTTTACAAAACAGTTTTCGAAACATTTGTAGTGGGGTAAATCCCAAAACAGTTTATTTCCTCAAAACCAGGGTTTTCAAGGAGGTAGGATGCTAACCATCTTACTCTCCATCTAAAGGGATAGGATGGTAGGTACGTCGCGGTGGTTCCTCGAAGGACACAAAGTCATACCTCGGCGGAGCCAAGTTACTATCGCAGTATTTGTAAAACAAGACATGCAGGTAGATAATGCAATTGGTATAGAGGATACAAAACAGGTAAAAGAGAGTAGGACATATATCAGAGTTCAGGAATGGTGGCTTGCCTGCGATCAGCAATAAGTCTCTGGACTTCTTCAGGTGACCAAGAATACCCGAATATATAATAATAAGAAGTCCTCTCCATCTTGTCATCTGACACTCACAGTACCGTCGTCATCGGGTATACATGCAAGCAGACAATATCACAATCAATACAAGGCAGTTCATGCAACAAACCATACAGCAACTAAAGGAGTACTACTGAACTTGGTAGGTTTTGGGGAAGTTGGGTTCTATTGGTGGAATTTACTAGATTGCCATTCTAAGTTTTCTCTCTTGGAAGATATGTGTCAAGGCTAGATATCATGAACTTTGATTAGGGTTCTGTGGTCAGTATGCTACCAAAGTGCAACAGTGGTATCCTCAGATAGTTCTTGACAAAACAAAACCAACACAAGTGGTTTCACTTGATTATCAATTTCCTGGAATTAGTTATGCTTTTTATAGTGGATTAAACTCTAGTTTGAGGAGATAATTCACCAGAAGTTATCTGGAGCTCCAATTTTTTTTCCTTAGATGATTAAGTAGTATTTACTGTACTGAACCACCTAGAGTTGTAATGGTGCCAAAATAATTACCAGAATGCCCTCAGGAAATTCCCAGGTGTAGTTCTATATGGTTTTTCTCTTTTTCACCATATCAAATCTACAGAAGCTATTGAGATGGTCCCAAGGGCATGTGATATGCATATGGAGTAAATTTCTGTATAAATTGGATTCACCCTTTTTGTAGTTGCCAAACTCCTGGAGTGACTTATTTAGTGAAAATACCCATTACAGAAGTACTTAAATCACTAAAATTCAACGAGAGCTCAGTAAATTCTGAGCTGCTAGGGTTTGATGGAGACTGCTTCTATGAGGTCCTGGGAATTGGAATCAGGTCAATATCACATTTGGTTAGACCTGGGGAATTTATCTAAAACAGAAAGTTTCTGATTTTGTTATTTTTGTTAAAGGCAAAATATTATTCACCTTGGCATAATACTTGTGCTGGAGGATAGGTATGTCAAATACCTTTCAGTAGGATTTTGGTTCATCTCAAATGGAGATGTGAAACTCTATGAGGAAATTAATTAGTGCAAAAGATACATTTTAGCAGAATAAAATTCAGTAATGAATGGAATTTAATTTGGACTTGGGGTTGACTCCGCATGTTTGAGAAAACATCAGAGAACAACCAGAATTTTAGATCTTGAACAGACATTGTGGTTTCCATTTTTATTTGGATTTAATCCTTGCAGGAGCTTTTCTGGAATAACAGGTCAGCTAAAAAGGAAAAGAAAAAGGAGGTGCAATGGGCCGGATCTGGGGAGGTACTAGGCTGCAGGGGAGGATCCGGCCGTTGGCGCACGGGGCGACACACAGGAGTGGAGCGGTCCGAACCTGACTGGCGGGGCCTGCCAGTAAGCGGTGGAGGGCGCCGAAGCGGTATCGGCCAGATCTGCACGCTCGCTTAAGGGGCGATGGACAGTGCAGCTTCGTCGTCCACCTAGGCTCGCCGGCGACGAGGCTAACCCTAGCAGAGGGTGGAGAGGGGCGGGGAGCTCGGCTCGAGGAGGGTCTGGGAAGTCGTAGGAGGACGCGGTGGTCGACGGCGATCAGATCAAGGGGCGGCATGGTGTGGATTGACGCCGGGAAGTAGCTCGCGCGTCGAAGGCCGAGGGCGACTTCGTCGGAGCTCGACGCCGATGATAGAGGAGTAGGTCCTGGGACAAAAGAAAAGTACTGCCAGGTAGAGGAGGAGGAGGGGAACACATGAGCTGACATGTAGAGGGCATGGAGCAGGGGAGAAGGAGCCTTGCTCGATTCGGTGAGGAGGCCGAGAGCTCTCCTTCTTCTTCTTTCGAGCATCACAAGGCAGGGGAGTCAAAGTGGAGCTAGGGGAGAGTTAGTGGAGGGGTGTGGGAGCAAATGAGGGGCAGAGGGCTGGCTGGGGTGGCCTCTGGCCTATATTCCAAGGAGGGAGGGGTAGATGAGGTAAAAGACCATTTAGGACAAGGGGAGAGGAGTGCTGGCTAGGGATCGGTCCAGGGGACGGTGGGGAGGGTTAAGATGGGTATTTGGTCGTGCAGGGACAGAGAGGGAGGGGGTGGCGTCAGTGGTAATTAAGTGAAGTGGATCCTTGTAAGATTTTGTTGTCTCTCTCTCTCCTTCTACAAGTACAAGGGAAAAATGGGAAATGCTAAGGTAGAGCTACAGTGGTGGTCGACCAAGGGAGTGTCCTAGTGTTGAGGATGAGTACTGAGCAAGATTTGATGAGTTTTGGAAGTAGAGTGGTGGTTTGCTAAATTGACAAATTTGATCAAACTAGAGGGTTATGAAGTAAGTACAAAAACTTGAATTGTACCAGAGGAGGAAATGGTACTGGGGATAGATGAGGTCAAGGTAGACTCTAGGATTTCATTGAGATTTTTATGTAGGGTTTTAGTCCACTTAAATCTATTTACTCAAAAAGGACAGAAGTGGTCCTGAAGCCTTCTAAATCAAGTGGGTTTAAGCAGCATAGAGATCCACTTGGGACGACTGAAGTAGGTTTTGATGAACATCAATGAGTAGACCACAACTATACAGAGAGTTGGTGCATAGCGGTTTGCATTGTGGTGTGAGCTTCTAGCAAAGTAGGCATGATGACTAGATTTGCAGGAATTGTTATTTTCTTGTCTGAAAAACCACCATGGACAAGTGGGTTGGTGGAGGATATAACCAGAGGCAAACGTGGTCCTTGGTAGTCCTTAGGATGGTGAACAAGATGGTTCAAGTGCATTTCCAAAAATGCACATGGTTTGAGAAAAGGGGGCATTCACAAAGGAGGCAGTTTTGAGGATTTTGACTAGACTAGGAGGGGGAATGCTCTTGGAGGGTTAGAAGGTATCAGAGCATTAGAAAGTGGATAATATTGAAGTAGATTGTGTAGAATGGAAATCCTCAGAATTGATCTAGTGAAGGGTTTTAGATGATCACCTAGTGGCTAGGGATCACATCTAGGTTTGCATTCTTGCTTAGGGATTGATGATTTGGAAACATCTTGATCCTAGTTTGAGCTCCTAGATTAACTCATACTACTTCCTAAGCAAAAAAATCAAACAACAGATCCAAACAACTCATTAGACAGCAAATCAAGGCAACTCATCTTATAAACTAATCAACTAGTACCAGGGTGACCATCAAGCTTAGCTGGAGGTAAGGTTGGGGGATTTTGAAGATATTAATTTTTGAGTAAGGTGAGAGTCCTTGGTATCTCTACGAAGAGTAGAATCAAATGCTTTGAAAAGAGGTTGTGAGGAAACTAGAGCTAAGATTAGTTGAGTGCTCTGTCTTGAAAACATAAGGATATTATTATATATCTCTCCATAGTTTTGTCAATAGAAGCTACCAAAATAGTTTTGGTTACATAGCCATCTTGGCTCATGTTTTGAAATGCTAGAACGTTTGAGAATATGTAAAATGAGCTAGGATAGTCTTGGGTAAATAGCTTTTGTCAACTGAGGGTGAGGTAAGGAGTATCCCAAGATACACTTTCATAAGCACAAGTGCAAACAAACAACAAGCAAGCACTGCACCAAAGCACAAGAAAAAGATTTTGTTCCCCCTGATTTTTGCATTCTAGACAACTAATCAGGGTTGGTGAAATTTTTATGTTACAAGAAGTTTGAATGGACTGACAAATGTGAAGCCAGTTTTCAAGAGCTGAAGAAGAGATTGATATCAGCCCCAATATTGATCATGCCAGATATCAAGAAGCCATTTGATGTGTATCGTGATGCATCCAAGATTGGTCTCGAGTGTGTATTGATGCAAGACTGCAATGTCATCACTTATCTGTCTCGGCATTTGAAGCAGCATGAGCAGAACTATCCGACCCATGATATTGAATTAGCTTCCGTAGTTTTGGCATTGAAGACATGTCATCATTATCTGATGGGTAATCGCTGTGAGATTTACTTAGATCACAAGAGCTTGAAGTATATTTTCACTCAGAAGGAGCTGAATATGAGGCAAAGGAGATGGATAGAGTTAATCAAGGATTATGACCTTGACATTCACTATCACCCCGGCAAAGCCAATGTGGTAGCGGATGCTCTTAGCAGACTGCCGTGTAGGCTAAACACAATGATCAAGGAGAAGGAGCCAAGTTTGTATGAGGAGTTGGAGCAGTTCAGAACTGAGCTAGTTAGCGAAGGATTCTTAGCTAGCATTGAACTTCAACCCACTTTGATTAGCCAAATCAAGAAAGCCCAGAAGGGGAATTAAAGTATCGATGGAATCCAACGTCGTATTGGTACATGAAAGGTACCTGGATTCACAGAAGATGAAGGAGTTCTGTGGTACAAAGGACATATATGTGTGCCAGAAGATTCGGAGCTAAAGCAAGTTATCATGCAGGAAGCTCATGATACTCTTTATTCTATCCACCCCGGAGGAACGAAGATGTATCAAGATTTGAAAGAGTAATTTTGGTGGCACAAGATGAAGAGAAAAATCGGAAGCTACATCGCCAAGTGTGACATCTGTCAAAGTGTCAAAGCAGAGGATCCGAGACCTGTAGGACTGTTGCAACCATTGCAGATTCTGGAATGGAAATGGGATTCCGTCGGAATCGACTTTATCACCGGTTTTCCTACTTCTAGTAGGGGAAATGACTCAATCTAGGTCATCGTTGATAGACTATCCAAGGTAGCCCACTTTATACCAGTCAAGACAACCTACTAGAGTTCGAAGCTAGCAGAGCTGTATATTGCTAGGATTGTTAGTCTACATGGAACCCCCAAGACCATACTATCAGATCGAGGAACCCAGTTTACCTCGAGATTTTGGCAGAAAGTCCAGGAAGGATTAGAAACCAAGTTGAACTTCAGTACCGCTTATCACCCACAAACTGATGGACAGACTTAGAGAGTTAACCAAATCTTAGAAGATATGTTGAGAGATTGTGTGTTGGAATACGGATCAAAATGGGAAGACTGCCTGCCTTTCGCAGAATTCTCATATAACAACAGTTATCAAGCTAGTTTGCAAATGGCACCATTTGAGTTCCTATATGGAAGAAAGTGCCGTACCCCTTTGAATTGGTCGCAAGTAGGAGAGAGTCATATTTTTGGACCCGACATTCTATGAGAAGCCGAAGAGAAGGTTCACAAAGTCCGTGAGCACATCAAGCCCGCCCAATCCAGACAGAAGATTTATGTTGACAAGAGAAGGAGAGACCTGACTTTCAATGTCGGAGATTTTGTATATCTCAAGGTTTTGCCATTGAAGGGAACGCAACGCTTTAGTCTGAAAGGAAAGTTAGCCCCTAGATATATCGGACCATTCAAGATTTTGAACCGTCGAGGAGAAGTATCGTATCAACTGGAACTACCTGAAGAAATGTCATCCATCCACAATGTGTTCCATATCTCGTTACTTCGCAAATTCCTAGAAGTGTCGGAGAAGATTAAAGTTTTCAAAAACATCGATCACCGAGCTGTTGAGATCAACAAAGACCTGACATATCGTGAAGTGCCTATCCGTATCTTGGAGGAAGCTTACAGAACCACCAGAACTAGGAGTATCAAGTTTCTCAAGAATCAATGGAGCAACCATACCGAAGAGGAAGCCACTTGGGAACGAGAAGATTACATTAGGACAGAGTTCCCAGATCTCTTTAGTTCCTAGTTTTCTTTCGTAAATATCGGGACAAGATTTTGTTTAAGGGGGGAAGGTTTGTAACATCCCAAAACTTTAATCCAAGGTTATTAAGATCCAAATCATCAAATTTAGAGTTAACAAAACCTTTTTCATTTAAAAATATTAAAGCATTCAGATTTGTGTGTATTTTAAATTAGGAGTTGATTTGAATTGACATGGTTAAGTGATCCATTGCTTGTAAAATGATTCTTAGGTGAAATAAAAATCATCTAGATCATTCCCAAACATGTCACAAAGAAAAACAAATCAAAATGAATAAAAGAAGCAAATGGTCATTTGTGCCATTTTAATCAACATGCCTACTTTGGCTATTCCTAGAACTCAAAACCTAATAGAAACAAATGTGGATCTTTCCACCCCTTGCTAGTACATGTAGTGATGTACCAAGGCCCACTTTGTGATCTACAAAAAACTTGTAAACACTAATTTTAAATGGCATTTGAAAATTGAATGTAGTTCATATCAAATGAGCTCCATTTTCAAATCCCACTTATTCAAAAACCACTCAAATGAGCTCCATTTTCAAATCCCAAGCAACCACAGATGCTCAAGCATATGATCAACAACTCCACCAAAATTCAACCAAAAATTCAAAAACTTTTCTCATGCGGCCATTATGTCGAATAGGTGGCATGCAGAAATGAAATGGCCTAACTATTACTGTTTCTACTTAAGCCATTGTACCCCATTTGACCCTCTTTACTCTCCCTTGTCCCCCCTGAGTCCAACCAAGTGATCACCGGCCTACACCTAAGCCGCAGTAGTAGTGGAGCACCGCCCCTTTTTGGTCACCGCAGGCCAGAAGAGGGAAATGCGCCACAGACCACGCCGCGCTGTTCCAGCACCACCACTAGCTCCACCCAACCCTACCGCACCTCCCCGCCCCTTCCCAAGCCCAGCCAGAGCGTGATTATCGCCAGCACCACCCCAGCACCACCGCCCATTCTCTCTATGCAGTGCTCAGCGCGCGCCAGAGCGCGATTATCGCCAGCACGCAGCAGACCGCCACTGGACACAAAATCCCGCACGCCGCTCTGCCTCGACCCTAGCACCCCGCTAGACATGGCCGTACGCCGCCGTGCACTGCGTCGAGCACCGCCTCTGTCTCCCAGAGCCCGGGACGCTCCCGACTAGACGCCACCACCCCAAGCAACACATTAACACCGTAGAGCATCGCCAGGAGGCAGGCCACCGTCCGCCTACGCCGCCCATGCCTCTAGCCGCCTATATCAGCGTCACCGATGAGCTCGCCGTCGTGCTGCTCGGTCCCCTCGTCTCCCTGTAAAAGGAGCCTTCCCCAGCACAAACTCCTCACACCACTCCACTCCCCTCTCATCACTGATCCTTCCACCCCATCACCAGAGCCGCTCGAGCCATAGTTCGCTGGAATTGCGCCGGAGGAGCCCGCTGCAGAGGAGGAGACGCTGTCGTCGATTCCGTCCACCGCAGCCCCTGCCGTGACCTCGCCTGAGCTCGCTGTCGTCCACCAGTTCGTTTCCCCGCCTCGCCACAGTAGCTGGAGCCCTGGTACGTTCCCGGTAGACCCCCGCTGGCCCTTTAGAGTTCGGTCTCGTTGGCAACGAGTCCGTCGTCGACGAAGACTGTGAGCCATCGATCTCTGTTCTAATCGTAGCGCCCAGATTGCCCCGTACTGTTTCGGGTTTTAAGTCTCTCTAACAAGCAGGACCAACCTGTCAGCCGCCCTCTGCGCCGTGGAGTGCCACTGGGCCGGCCCATTTCTTTTCCCGCGCTAGCCCGTGAATTCAAATATAGATTTTTCTATTTTAGTTTGAACTCACTTCTGTCCCTCGGTTTGAAGATCAATTCCAGGAGATTTACTAAACCAATTTGATTGATTCAAATTTTGTTAGAAAGCTACTTAAAAGATCTATCCAAGCCCGTTGGATTTAATGCATTTAGAGTTAGAGATCTGTCCTAGTAAAAATAACAAGACAGAAGCATTTGCACATTCAAACATTTTTATAAAATCAACCTAAATAGCATTTTAGTTGATTCCAACTCTCAAAAATCACATTTAATCATACCTTTCTAAATATGTAATAATATTAAGGTTTGCATGCAGTGACTTTGGACTAGTACCAAAATAATGCTGTATAGGCATTTATAGTCACTTTAAATCATTAAATTCTAAACTTAAACTTATTAAAAGGTGATCCAACCCTTAAATCACATTCCCACATGTTAGAATATGTGGTGAGTACATGTGTCCACATGATCCCATATTTTAAGTGGTGAATATTAAATCTTAGTTATTTTCAATGAGTAGAAATTGCTTTTCTTAAATAAAAAGAATGAAACTATTAAATAAACCCTTATGATGCTTGTGATAATAATAAATCATAAAATGTGTGCATTAGTGTGCTAAGTAGACTAGTTAAGTATTGCCTGGTGATTATGTACTCCGTATGTATTTATAGACGATAGTACCGACCAAGCTTTCGAGGAGGAGGAGTGTTATCAAGAGGAGGAAGAAAATTTCAACCACTACACTGCACAAGGAAAGCCATCATTAACAATGCAAGCTAATTTTACCAAGCTAGAATTAAGCTAGATGATTTGAGCAAGATGCTTTAGTCATGCTTTGGTTATTCCACTTTGATTAGTACCTATTCCAAGTTTAATTTCAAGCTTTTACTTTCTTTACTTTACCAAAGTCCTTTAGCTGTTTTGAAGGTAGCATAAAAAGTAGAAAACTTGACCTATCTAGATAACCTTAGATGTCATTCTATGGCATCAGATTGATCCTATCTTTCCACCTTAGTGAACACTCTTAACTTAGTAGCTTAGAGCTAGATAAAAACATGAGTCACTTTAGATGGTGTAACATCCCTAAACTTTAATCCAAGCTTATCAAGATCCAAATCATCAAAATTAGGGTTAACAAAAACTTTTCCATTTCAAAATATGAAAGCATTCATGTGTATGTGCATTTAAATTAGGAGTTGATTTGAATTGCCATGGTTCTGTGATTCATTGCTTGTAAAATGATTCTTAGGTGAAATAAACATCATCTAAATCATTCCCAAACTTTTCCCGAAGAAAAGCAACTCAAAATGAATAAATGAATTGAATGGTCATTTTGGACAAATTAACTATCATGCCTACTTTGGCTATTCCTAGTACTCAAAACCTAACAGAAACAAATGTGCATCATTACACCGCTTGCTAGTGCACATAATGAGGTACCAAGGACCACTTTGTGATCTGCTAAAAACATTCAAATACTAATTTTAAATAACAGTTTGAAATTGAATCTATTTCATATGTGAAGATCCCACTATTTCAAAAACCACTCAAACAAGCTCAATTTTCAAAACTCGAGCACCCACAGAGTCTCAAGCTTAGTACTAGCACACCCACCAAAAATCTTTTCAAAATTCAAAAGCAAAGTTCATGTGGCCATTTCATCAAACACCTTGTGGACAGATTTCAAACAAAACCAAATTCACTATTTTGAATAGCGTTCTGGCCAAACTTGTCTCCCATTTGACCCCCATTTGCTCCCATTGTCTCCTAATGATCTAACCATGCCATTATCACCCATCCCCTACCCCCTAGTGGCCTTGCCATGCCATGTCGAGCCCCACCTCGCTGGCCAACTTGGTCACCGCCGCAGCAGACCACCTCCCCCCCTCTCTCCATGTCTAGCAGCTAGCCAGCACCTCACCGCCGCCCACTATACCCTCCATGAGCCAGGACAAGCAGTGGACCACCGCCAAACCGCCGCGCCCAGTGTAATTACGCCATGCCGAGCACGCGCTAGAGCCCCGCGCCCGTCACGCGTGCACAAGCCGCCGCTCGACTGCAGCCCGCGCCCACCACGTCGCCCCGACCCAGGGAGCACGCCGGACACCCCCATTTGCCGTCCAACGCCTCACAGCCACCGCTCGCCATTGAAGCCGCCTTCTTGCCGCTTAGAGCGCCAGCTCCGCCCGACCGCATACCACCGCACCTAGGCCCGGATTAAAGTCCTAGAGCACCGCCAGGAGATCGCGCGTGGATCACCACCCACAGCCATGCCGCTAGCAGCCCGTAGCCATGTCGGCACCATCACCTGGCGATGCCGCGTTGTCCCGCCGTCGAGCCTATAAAGGGAGGGCACCCCCAGCCAATTTCAGTACACCACTCAACTCCCCTCACCTCACTGCTCGTCCCACACCTCTAGCTAGAGCACGGGGAGCAGCAGCTCGCTAGAATTGCACCTGAGCAGGCCCCCTCTGGAGGAGAAGGATGCCGCTGATTGTGACCACCCCTGGAGCTGCCTCGATCGTCCCTGAGCTCGCCGTCGACCACCAGTCCGTTTGCCCGCCTCGCCGTCGTCGCTAGAGCCCTGGTATGCCCCCTATGCGCCCCCACCGAGCCGCTAGGGTTAGAGCTCGCGGGCGACAGGTCCGTCGTTGACGACGATCCCCAGCCGTTGATCCCCACTCTAATCCAACGCTCCACATTGCCCCGTACCGCTTCGCACGTTATGAGCTGGTGACTGGTGGACCCCCCTGTCAGCTGAGCCTCGCGCTGCGGAGTGACACTGGGCCCACCCGTTAGTGTTTCCCGCGCAACCCAGTTAGTTTGAATTAGGATTTTTCTTTTTAGTTTAAACTTAGTTCTGTCCCCTAGTTTGAAAATCATTTTAGAGAGATTTACAAATCCAAGTAAAGTGTTTCCAATTTTGTTGGAAAGTTACTGAAAAGATCTATCCAAGCCCGTTGGATTTAATTCATTTAGAGTTATAGATGTCTCCTAGTAAAAATAATAAATAGAAGCGTTTGCACCTTGCAACATTTTTATAAAATCAACTAAGATAGATTTTGAGTTGATTCCAACTCTCAAAAATCACATTTCATCATACCTATCTGAATATGTAATAATATTAAGGTTTACATGCAGTGACTTTGGACCAGTACCAAAATAATGCTATATAGGCATTTCTAGTCACTTTAAATCATTAAATAATGAACTTAAACCAAAGTAATTATGACCCAACCCTTAAATCACATTCCCACATGTTAGAATATGTGGTGATGACATGTGTCTACATCATCCCATATTTGAAACGATGAATATTAAATCTTAGTTAATTTTTCAATGAGTAGAAATTACTTTTCTAAGATAAAAAGGATGAAACTAGTTAATAAAACTTGTGAGGTTTGTGATGATAATAGATCATCAAATGTGTGTCTTAGAATGATAATTAGACTAGTTAAGTTTTGTTTGGTGATTGTGTACTCCGTATGTATTTATAGACGATAGTACCGACCAAGTCTACGAGGAGGAGGAGTTCTATCAAGAAGAAGAAGAAAACTTCAACCACTGCACCAACCAAGGCAAGCTATTATTGGCAAGCTAACCCTTGCAAAACTTACTCTAGCAAGCCACCATTAACAATGCAAGCTAACACTTGCAAGTTTAATGCTTAGCAAGATAGGATCAAACTAGATGGTTTAGCAAAGATGCTTTAGGCATGCTTTGATTATACCACTTTGACTAGTATTTACCCCAAGTATTATTTACAAGCTTTACTTCCTTTACTTTACACAAAGTTCCCTATTTGTCTTGAAGGTAGCATAAAGAGTATAAAAATGGACCTATTTAGAACCCTTTAGATGTCATTCTATGGCATGAGATTGAACCCATCTTTCCACCTTAGTGAACACTCTTAACTTAGTAGTTTAGAGTAGATGGGAACACTTGGTGAAAATGAATTATGAAAACATTGGAATGATGAGTCATTATATTGAGATGTTTTGACATGTGTTGAGAAACACAAATGGTTTATGATGGTGAAATGTTGAGGCAAGAGCCTTAACCCTTTTATAAAACTGATGGTTGGATTCGGATGCGATACCATTCCAAATTTACCGTGCAATCACACTACCTGAATTGGGTAAGGCTTAGCTGGAAATTTATATGTATTAGTATTAGTTCCCTCGGGGGAGAGGTTTGAGCTGAGGCTACATCTCAATGTTGTCCACCTATGCAGTGCCCAAGATGACTGATGGTCATGGTTGGGAGGCCATGCTCATAGGAGAGGTGCTTATACTAGGGTGTTTAAAGGAAAGATTATGTTTGATTATCTGCATACTAAGTATGATTATTCATGATTATCCCTGACATATGTATCGAATCTTGTGGTGAAAGTGTACCACCTCTACAGAGTGTCAAACTATTCGAATAGCCGCGTCCATGATACATTGCAAATGTATCTATAATTTTTGATGCTCCATGCTTTGTTTTATCCACTTTCTTGTGTTTTGTCCACACTTTGGAGTAATTTTCATATGATTTCTTGGACTAACCTATTAACAAGAGCCATAGTTCCAGCTGCCTATTTTCTGTTGTTTTTGGTTCCAGGAAAGTCAGAAAATGAATATTCTCAGAATTGGACAGGACAAAAGCCAAAGTGCCTATTTTTCCAAAAGACTCACGGAGCCAGAATATGAGACGGAGGAGGGCCAGGGGCTGGCCAAACCCCCCTAGGCGTGGGCTAGGCCTGGCCGCGCCAAGGCCTGGTGTGGTGGCCCCAGGCACCCCCTCGGTCTCCCTCTTCGCCTATAAGAAGCCTTCTGACCTAAAAGCTTCGGGGGGTTCGACGTTTTCCACGAAAAGTTCCGCTGCGCCGCCACCACCGAAGGGGAGATTCGGGGGACAGAAAGTCTCTGTTCAGGCACCCTGCCGGGACGTGGAAGTGCCCCTGGGGCCATCTCCATCGACCTCCACCATCATCTTCATCGACCATCCATGTTTCCCCATCTATGAGTGAGTAATCCCCCGCTATAGGCTATGGGGATGGTAGGGATTGGATGACATCGTTCATGTAATGGCATCAGATTGTTAGGGCATAGTGCCTAGTATCTCTTATTAGTGCTTTATGACTTTGTTGCAACTTTGTTGTGCTTAATGCTTGTCACTAGGGCCCGAGTGCCATGATTTCAGATCTGAACTTATTATTGATTCATTATGATAGTATTGTTTTTGGTCTTATCTACAAGTTGTATACACACGTCGTTGTCCGGAACCTATGGCCCCAAAGTGACAGAAATCAGGATAACCAGAAGGGAAAGGATTTGATGTGAGGATCACATGTGTTCACAGTGTGTTAATGCTTTGCTCCGGTGCTCTATTAAAAGGAGCACCTTAATTGCCAGTAGTTCCCTAGAGGCCCCGCTGCAAATGGGCTGGCAGGACAAAAGATGTTGTGCAAGTTCTCATCGCGAGCACGTATGACTATATATGGAACACATGCCTAGGATTGTCTAGTACTTGGGTGCTTTATCTTATTTATCTGCAATTGACCTATGTTCTGATTGCTATGTGAATTGTCTTGTCCATGCAACGCCCGTCCATCCATCCCTATGCCTACCACACTCGAATCCTACTGTTTACTGCTTTTGTTACTACTGCCTTTGCTTTGCTACTGCTGTTACTTTACTATCTACTACAAAACTGTTGCTACTGATAAACTGCTGCGAGCAAGATTGTTTCCAGGTGCAGCTGAATTGACAACTCAGTTGTTAAGGCTTATAAATATTCTTTGGCTCCCCTTGTGTCGAATCAATAAATTGGGATTCACTTCCCTCGAAAATACTGCGATACAGCCCCTATACTTGTGGGTCATCAAGACTATTTTCTGACGCCGTTGCCGGGGAGCACAGCTTTATTTATCAAGTTCACTTGGAATCACTATTGTTCAAGCTAAGTTTATCTTTCTCCTTGTTTCTTTATCAAAAATACAAACAAATTAGTTCCTGCTCTAATTGTTATTTTCGTTGGTCTGTTATTGTCTTGCTTTATCATGCTTGTTGGCAATGGTTGGTTTCTTTAAAACTGAAGCTTATTGGCAAGGTGGGTTCACGGAAGATCAAAACATTATTATAAGGAACACCGCTTGTCATAGAAAGGGAAACACTTATGGGAACAAATTGATAGATTGTACACCATTGCTAGGAATGTGTGCTCTACTTATAATGTTACTTATTGTTGTGATGAGTCTTATTGCAGAAAGAGGTATAAACACCTCCCTTTTCAATGTGAGTATAGTGATAATGATACCATATCTTCCAATGCTAAAGGAATTTATGACTTTTATGATGCGGAACAAATTGAAGAAATTATTGCTTGGAAGGGTGCTTTTGAACTTGCTAGTTTTCTTGAAAATATTGATGATTCACCTTACAAATATGAGGTGTATGGTATACTTAAATTTTGTTTTGATAATTACAAGGATGAAAATTACTATATTCTTGAATATTTTAATAGATGCTTTCCACAAATGGAAGAGACTAATGCCTTGCAGGATCCTATGGAAGAAGAAATTGATGAACCTGAAATCTCATTAGATGAAAAAGAGGAGGAGAGTGATGAACAAAAGGAGGAAAATGGATTAGCTACCCATGCCTACCTTATAATGAGAGTAACTCTTTATCCCTTAAATTATTTGATTGTCCTTCATGCTTACTAAAGGAGAATGATTGTTATGTTCCTGAGGTTTCTCTCGATAATGTTTATGATGAAGCTCTAGTGCTTGTAGATCAGGAAAATCATGCTTTATGTGATAGTTATATTGTTGAGTTTATTCATGAGGCTACTGAAAATTATTATGCGAGAGGAAGATATGGTTGTAGAAGTTTTCATGGTATTGAAACACCTCTCTATGTGCTGAAAGTTTTGAAGTTCCTCTTGTTTTATCTTCCTATGCCTGTCACTTTGTTCTTCGCAAACTTATTTGCATACACGTTCCTATGCATAGGAAGTGGGTTAGACTTAAATGTGTTTTGGATTTTCTACTTGATGCTCTCTTTTACTTCAACTCATATTTATTATGAGAGCATCCTCTAAACTTTTATGCCTGAAGATGATAATATGTCTATTATTCTTGGGAGATCTTTTCTTAAATACTGCAGGAGCTGTTATTAATTGTAATCAAGGGAAGGTGACCTTCAATGAACACATTGTCTATTTCCTCAAGAATATTGAAAGGACTTATGGTTTGAATTCAATTGAACATGTTGAGGGCATTCAAGTTGGAGAAATATATTGTCCCGTATGAAGAGAAAAATTTGAAACAATTATGATTGGGACCATTGCTACCAAGGTTGAGGTAACATAATCATTAGTGGGATACAAAGTTTTGTCTCATATGGAATTGTTTTGGTAACAAGACCTGATCAACCTTGTTAACAAAAGGATTTCATTGAACAAAACAATGTTTTCACCATGATTATCTCCGCTTACTTCTATTCTACCCATTTTAGTTTTTGCTTCTTATTCCTAACTTAAAGATGTTAAAGAAAAGTACTTGTTGGGAGATAACCCAAGAGTTCTAGTTCAGTCTTGGAAGTTATTACCTCTGTAATAACCTCTCCTTATCCTTTTTATTTCTTTTTTGTGCCAAGAGTAACCTCTGACGAGAGAGAAGTATTTCTATGCTTCACCGTAAAAATTCCTGAGAGAGCTCTGTACGTCCGATGGAGCTGTAATTTTTTTTTGATTCTGCCCCAGGTTGTTATCTAACTTTATTTAGTTCAACACTTTTTGATTTCAGCAACAGAAGGTCTTCGCAAAATTCGTCTTTACCTGTTGGTCTGTTTTGACAAATTTCTGCCATTTTCTGCATTTGCTTCTTGTTAGTTCCTTCTTGAGTTCCTTTGGGGAATTGAGCTTTTTGAGGGAAGTGCTACAGTAGCTAGTGTTCTAATGGAAGTTTATTTGGTGTTAGAACTGAACCTTGAGACTTATTTATCTTAAGTGCACTAATGTTGCTAATGAGATTGTGTGAAGTTTTGTATGAGGGAAAAATTTCAGGTGTATGGAAGGAATGAGTAATGAGATGAAGGATGGACTAAAAAGAAGTACAAGCGTGAAAGCTTGGGGATGCCCAAGGCATCCCCTTCTTCATCAATAAAAATCTCAGGTTTCTTCCAAACACTTCATTTTTATTGTTTCATGCACAGTTGTGTTGTGCTTGGAGCGTCTTCTTTTTCGTTTTCGTTTTGGTTTTTAGTTTGCTTGGTTTTCTTAGTTTTATGAATAAGTTGGTTGGACCCCCTCTTTCATGCATTTGTGTTCGAATAGTTTGGTCTGGGTTGGTTTGGAAAAGAGTAGGAAAGTTCATGCTTAAGTGGTAAAGAGAGCTTGTTTTTGACTGTGGCCTATGCTTTGTCATGCCATCTCTGATATTGTTTTGGCTATATGCTTAGTATTCTTTGCTGTAGCATGACTTGTTATAAACAATTGACATTGCTTAATGTGCCTTGGATGAATCATGCGTTGTTTTAGCATATTAAAGCATAGTATAGTGGTATTCTCCTTTGATGCTTTATTTGGGTTGACTTGGCACATGCTCACACCATGTTATGACTATCTCAAGTCACCATAAACCTTTATGATCCTTTAGTTTTCAACTTGTAGTATCACTTTATGCTTTGATCAATGATGTTTTGTCGCTCTGCATGATTATGGCCATTATTTCTCACTCGTTTGTCGCTCCCTTACTATTGCTAGCCTTCACTTACACTGAGTGTTTTACTCATGTTTCCAACTGCCTTAAACCAAATATTGCCAAAGTGTCTACCATAACTACCTATTATTATCATTTGCTACTTCCGTGCATATTCAATATGCCTTGTTTCCTTCCGAATAAAATGTTTGCTTGTTTTGAGAAAGTTAGTTAGTAAAGCTCTCACGAACTTGATGGCGCACTTTATTTCCTGCACTTAATAAACCTGAACCATTGTGAAATCTCCATGAAAGTTATATGCTTGCAAATTATAGGCTAGGGATTAGCAGAACTTGGTGTCACGGGGAACGCTTTCAACACTTGTAAATATATACCAGTTGATACCTTGCTCTTTTGTTTGCGTATGTCGTCGGTGTGAAATAAAAGGGGACCTTGTAAGTCCATGGAGTTATGTATGTGTGTTAGAGAGACGCCTGGGCCGCTGGTCTAATCCATGCTGACATGGTGGAAACCTGCAGCATAACCATAATGATATCTATGAAGCATTCTTCTTATAAAAAAAGAGAGGGATAGCTATTGAGAAAAAGAAAAAAAAGAGTTTTCTGAAAAGAGGAAAGAGAGAAAAAGCACCATTTTCCCATGGTAAATAAGAAGATTGCTGAGATACTCATTGTCTGCTTGCCTTGTCATTTTGATATGGGGATTCTTCCGTATCATCGGGCAAGGGGTACCCCGTTGGCGGTTCTCAATGATACGCACATACTTATGATGATAAGAACTTACCGGTAACTAAAGTTGAGTAGCATGAGGAGCGGCCCTCGTACTCAAGGGACTTGGGATTTCCAGTTTATAGTCTGTCAAGCATATAACTCAGATTGGACCTCACTTTCACCTTAACCACATTAAAGATGCTTATGCTAGGGGCAATGAGACCTCAAAGCTAATGAGTACCATACTTTCGGCATTTGGAAGCCTTTCAAACTATTCAAAACCTTTTTCTTTTACATGTTGAGTCTCCACTTATTCTTTGAGCACTTTCTTGAGATCATAGTGGCCATTCTTCGTTCTATGTGCATTGTCCCAAGACTTGTTGATTGATGCATACCGTGATATTGCTTGTTTTAAACTATTTGTATCTAGTCACTCTTGTAAAGTTTGAAGGTGTCCTATGCATTTATATTTCATACGCTATGAGGGACAAGCTGAATGCTACTATGCTATGTTTTCTTTATGTGAAACAAACAAACATCTTGCAAAGATTGTTATTCATGAATCTTTTGTTTGTGCCTTTTCATGTTGCATCTTAGTTTCTTTGTCTTATTGCTAGAACTTTGTCTTTCATATTATGATTGAAGTACTATGATCCTAGCTTTGAATGTTTACAAATACTTTGGTAAAGTCTTTGATGGTGCATGTCACCCCAAAAATTATTATTTCTTTTTATCACTTGCCTACTCGAGGACGAGCAGGATTTAAGCTTGGGGATGTTGATATATTGCAAATGTATCTATAATTTTTGATTCTCCATGCTTGGTTTTATCCACTTTCTTGTGTTTTGTCCACACTTTGGAGTACTTTTCATATGATTTCTTGGACTAACCTATTAACAAGAGCCACAGTGCCAGCTGGCTGTTTTCTGCTGTTTTTGGTTCCAGGAAAGTCAGAAAATGAATATTCTCGGAATTGGACGGGACAAAAGCCAAAGTGCCTATTTTTCCAGAAGACTCACGGAGCCAGAATACGAGACGGAGGAGGGGCAGGGGCTGGCCACACTCCCCAGGCGCGGGCTAGGCCTGGCCGCGCTAGGGCTTGGTGTGGTTACCCCAGACACCCCCTCAGTCACCCTCTTCACCTATAAGAAGCCTTCTGACCTAAAAACTCCGGGGGGTTCGACGTTTTCCACGAAAAGTTCCGTTGCGTCGCTGCCACCGAAGGGGAGATTCGGGGGACAGAAAGTCTCTGTTCCGGCACCCTGCCGGGATGGGGAAGTGCCCCCGGATCCATCTCCATCGACCTCCACCATCATCTTCATCGACCATCCATTTTTCCCCCATCTATGAGTGAGTAATCCCCCACTGTAGGCTATGGGGATGGTAGGGATTGGATGAGATCGTTCATGTAATGGCATCAGATTGTTAGGGCATAGTGCCTAGTATCTCTTATTAGTGCTTTATGACTTTGTTGCAACTTTGTTGTGCTTAATGCCTGTCACTAGGTCCCGAGTGCCATGATTTCAGATCTGAACTTATTATTGATTCATTATGATAGTATTGTTTTTGGTCTTATCTACAAGTTGTATACACACGTCGTTTTCCGGAACCTATGGCCCCGAAGTGACAGAAATCGGGATAACCGGAAGGGAAAGGCTTTGATGTGAGGATCACAGGTGTTCAAGGAGTGTTAATGCTTTGCTCCGGTGCTCTATTAAAAGGAGCACCTTAATTGCCAGTAGTTCCTAGAGGCCCCGCTGAAAACGGGCTGGCACGACAAAAGATGTTGTGCAAGTTCTCATTGCGAGCACGTATGACTATATATGGAACACATACCTAGGATTGTCTAGTACTTGGGTGCTTTATCTTATTTATCTGCAATTGCCCTATGTTCTGATTGCTATGTGAATTGTCTTGTCCATGCAACGCCCGTCCATCCATCCCTATGCCTACCGCACTTGAATCCAACTGTTTACTGCTTTTGTTACTGCTACCTTTGCTTTGCTACTGCAGTTACTTTACTATTCCTACTACAAAACTGTTGCTACTGATAAATTGCTGTGAGCAAGATTGTTTCCAGGTGCAGCTGAATTGACAACTCAGTTGTTAAGGCTTATAAATATTCTTTGGCTCCCCAATGTCGAATCAATAATTGGGTCTCACTTCCCTCGAAAATACTACGATACACCCCCTATACTTGTGGGTCATCAGTCCGCGGTTATGGAAAGTTGGAATGGCCATACTGTTTCGTTGTCTGATGTTTTCAAAATGACTTATGAAATGAATGATGAATCTTGACTTGACCACAACAGGGTTGTGTTTATGACAATAGCTTCCCAACTTAAGTGATTCTAGAACTTTGTTTTATCTTTCTTTGCTTCAAGACTCAGCTTAGGTTTCAAACCTAACTTTATAGTTAAACTTAGATCTAGCACTTTAACTTGGAACTATACTTCTTCTTAGTGGTAGTTTGTGAGTACTTAAAGAGTACTCATGGCTTTTGTCCCTGACCATTCTCATGGCCAGACTATGAAGGAGACTATCAAGATGACGGCCAGCAGGATGGCTATGATAACTAGGACTATCTTCCTTCGTCAGCATTGCCTGTGCCCCGAAAGATGGACCCCACCGCTATGCTTATCTCTTATTTCCGCTTCTTGTTGTATTAAGACTGGATCATGAGATCCTTATTTGTGTAAGACCCTATGTATGGTTTGTAATGGATGATGTCCTATGATATCCAATCCGTTATGTCTCTCAAAAATGGTAATCCTGGGATTGCGAGGTATGGCATAACGGGCATCTAGGATTAAAAATCCGGGTGTTGACGAGTTGGTATCAGAGCCATCCTGACCATAGGAGACCCTAGTTAGAATGGACGTCCGAACAAAAACGTAGTTTCAAAACCAAAGTGAGTATTTATGAAATACTATCTCCTCTCTTATCCTTGTGAATTCATTCTTCCTCAAAAATTCATGTTCCTCAAAATTCTTACATTACTACTTAAAATTTGACACACTTGATCAATTCACTAATTTCCTCATCCTAAATTCGTGTAGATGGAGACTCAGTTCAACAAGTTTTACTAGTTGGGAAACGGAGGTCAGCTGATCTTCGAGAGGGATCTAGATTCACTGTCGGAGTTACTGGGACGCCCACATCCGGAGTTTCTTGGAGCTCAACTTCCAGGACCCCCTGGAGGAGACTTACAGTGGCTAGTCACCTTGGATCTTAGAGGAAGCATTGAAGCACCAACTTCTGGGAGAATTCAGTTCTCCGTGAGAGAGAAGCAATGCATGAAGCTCTCGCACGTCTATGTGCCCTCAGCGTCAACCAACTCCAAGGAACCCGTTTTACTCACTATGCAAGACGTGACTTCATGGGAATGCCGATGGAGATGCCAAGTCACCCAGAGTTGAGGCGTCAAGTGGAGAATCTTGACTTCTTGCTTCATGACAGACAGCAGGAATTGGTTAATGCTAGAGAGTTAGCCAACCAGAACCATGCCATTGCCGACCAGAAGGCCCAGACTTTCGCACTGCTCGTCCAGGATCGCCAGTATCTTCGCCGCCAGCGTGCAAAGAAGGATCGCTCCATCGCCCGTCTTCGCAAGAAGGTGGCCGACCTCGAGAATACCGTCAAGGAGCAGGAAGCTCAGCTTGCAGCAAAGGAGGAAGAAGAGGAGGGTGAAGACATCCAGGGAGACATGGATTCTCACCTCAGCAATGATGATTACTTTCTAGAGGAGGATGTCGTGGACTTCTACACTAACAATGAGGACTCCGACTTCATCGATGATGAATAGATGCACTAGAGCACTGTCGTAGCATGAGATGTATCGGTCCCACTGTATCGTAGCTTGCAGAATGGTTCTTCAAACCATCTGTTTTCTTTTTATTATTGTGGTGTGTGTTGTATCATGTGCTTGCTTGCATGAATGAAATGGAATTAGTTGAAAACCTGAGTCTAACTCAAAGTTTTAGATTTGAAACCAAAACCATGAACCTTAGAATTTCCCTCTTACCCCTTTATCTACCTCAATCTTCAGATGACTCGTGGAAACCAAGGAGGGAGCAGCTTGTCACAAGACCCAATGCTGCAGATCTTGCAGAATCTCATCGCATACCGTGAAGCAAGCATGGTAGAATGCCAAGACAACTTAGCAACACTTCAACAGATCGCCCAGATGGCTCTCAACAACCAAGGGCATGGAAATCAGGATCATCATGGATCCAAACTCAAAAAAATTCAGAACACCAATCCCCCAATCTTCAACCAATCTGAAAACCCACTAGATGCTGATGACTAGTTACAGACAATGGAAAACAACTTAGAAGTTGCAGGAGTTGATGAAAACGAGAAAGTTCTCTTCGCCACCCACTATCTGGCAGGAGATGCAAGAGCATGGTGGACTAGTATCCGCAATATGAACCATGGTCAAGTGATGACATGGGAAGCATTCAAGGTCAAGTTCAGCCACACCCACGTGCCGCAAGGTCTAGTCAACCGAATGAGAGATGAGTTCCGTGAATTTAAGCAAGGCAGAATGACTGTGGTGGAATACCGTGATAGATTCGTGTCACTTGCTAGATATGCACCTGATGAGATCAACACGGAGGCCAAGAAGAAGGAGAGATTCTTGAACGGACTGCATGATGAGATGCATACTGTCCTCGTCAACATCCGTTTCGAGGATCTCGAAGAGCTAGTCGACTCTGCCATTCAGATGGAAGGGAAGATTCACCAGGCACACGACAACCGCAAGCGTCGTATGATGCAGCAGTCTAGATCCAACAGCCACCAGAAGTACCGTCCAAACCCCTCAATAGCATATGCACCAAGGAACAACCGACCCCCAACATCTCGCCCAAGCTACCCAAACCGTAGCGGAGGCAATGGGAAGTCCAGAGGAAACCATCACAACTCCGACAATGCCAACAATTTCAAACGTGCACCTCCCAAGAGCAACAACAACAACAACACTGCACACAGAACTAGTAGCAATGTTGTGCCTGTCGCAGTCAAGGACAAGTCCCGGATCACTTGTTTTGAGTATGGAGTGAAGGGTCACTATTCCAATGAGTGTCCCAAGAAGACTGCCGCCAATGCCAATGTGAATGGCCAGCTCAACAGAAGCGTCGTGTTCAACCAGGAAGAAGATTTGCCCCAGGGAACCCTCACAATCGCAATGGTCGTCTCTTCCATATGCATGCACTAGTAAGATTCACCCAACCAACCTGAAGCATGTCATGATTGTTCAAATCCCTGGTTCAACAACTAAAGCTATAAAAATTTGCAAAGCTGTGACTATCAGAATACATGGGATAGATTTTTATGCCAACCTAATTGTACTTGGAACCAAAGGATTGGAAGTAGTACTAGGTATGGACTAGATGTCAAAGCATAAAGGACTGATAGACTGTGCTAAGAAAGCCTCACCATGACCAGTAGCTCTGGAGGAACAGTAGAGCATATCTCTGAAACCTTACCCCGTCAATTCAAGTGTAACAAGAGTCTAGCCCTACCCACCATAGACCAAGTCAGAGTAGTCCGTGAATACCCTGACTTACTCCCAGATGAATTGGCAGGTATGCCCCGGATAGGGATATTGACTTCATAATCGAACTAATCCCCGGAACCGGACCCATAGCCCAGAGACACTATAGCATGAACCCCTCAGAGTTAGTGGAACTGAAGAAGCAGTTGGATGCTATGTTAGAAAAAGGCTTGATTCAACAAAGCGTCACCTTGGAGATCACCCGTGTTATTCGTTGACAAGAAAGATGGAGGAAATCGTTTGTGCACAGATTATAGAAAGTTGAATGACGTCACCATCAAGAACAAGTACCCCTTGCCAAAGATAGAGGATCTATTTGATCAATTGACTGGAGCCCAGGTATTCTCAAAGATTGATCTTAGAACTTGTTATCACCAACTTAGGATTCGTGCAATGGATATTCCGAAGACCACCTTTACTACTCGCTATGGTTTATACGAGTATACAGTTATGTCTTTTGAATTAACCAATGCCCTTTCTTATTTCATGAATCTCATGAATAAGATCTTTATGAATTTCCTAGATAAGTTTGTAGTTGTGTTTATCGACAACATCCTTATCTACTCCAAGTCAGAAGAAGAGCATGAGCAACATCTCAGAATCATCCTAGAAACCCTGAGAGAGCATCGGTTATATGCCAAGTTCAGCAAGTGTGAGTTTTGGCTGAAAGAAGTAGGATTCTTAGGACATATTGTGTCTGCCGGAGGAGTCTCTGTTGATCCCGCCAAGATTAAAGATGTCGAAGAATGGGAAGCCCCAACCACTCAAACCCAAGTCCGTGCATTTCTCGGATTAGCGGGATACTACCGCAAGTTCGTAGAAGGGTTCTCGAGCATCGCCATACCCATGACCCAATTGTGGAAGAAGGACAAGAACTTTGAATGCACCGACAAATGTGAAGTTAGTTTCCAAGAGCTGAAGAAGAAATTGATATCAGCCCCAATATTGATCATGCCAGACATCAAGAAGCCGTTTGATGTGTATTGTGATGCATCCAAGATTGGTCTCGGATGTGTGTCGATGCAAGAAGGCAAAGTCATCGCATATCTGTCTCGACAACTGAAGAAGCATGAGCAGAACTATCCAACCCATGATCTTGAATTAGCAGCCATAGTTTTGGCATTGAAGACATGGCGTCATTATCTGATGGATACTCATTGTGATATTTACTCATTAGACAGCAAATCAAGGCAACTCATCTTATAAACTAATCAACTAGTACCAGGGTGACCATCAAGCTTAGCTGGAGGTAAGGTTGGGGGATTTTGAAGATATTAATTTTTGAGTAAGGTGAGAGTCCTTGGTATCTCTACCAAGAGTAGAATTCAAATGCTTTGAAAAGAGGTTGTGAGGAAACTAGAGCTAAGATTAGTTGAGTGCTCTGTCTTGAAAACATAAGGATATTATTATATATCTCTCCATAGTTTTGTCAATAGAAGCTACCAAAATAGTTTTGGTTACATAGCCATCTTGGCTCATGTTTTGAAATGCTAGAACGTTTGAGAATATGTAAAATGAGCTAGGATAGTCTTGGGTAAATAGCTTTTGTCAACTGAGGGTGAGGTAAGGAGTATCCCAAGATACACTTTCATAAGCACAAGTGCAAACAAACAACAAGCAAGCACTGCACCAAAGCACAAGAAAAAGATTTTGTTCCCCCTGATTTTTGCATTCTAGACAACTAATCAGGGTTGGTGAAATTTTTATGTTACAAGAAGTTTGAATGGACTGACAAATGTGAAGCCAGTTTTCAAGAGCTGAAGAAGAGATTGATATCAGCCCCAATATTGATCATGCCAGATATCAAGAAGCCATTTGATGTGTATCGTGATGCATCCAAGATTGGTCTCGAGTGTGTATTGATGCAAGACTGCAATGTCATCACTTATCTGTCTCGGCAGTTGAAGCAGCATGAGCAGAACTATCCGACCCATGATATTGAATTAGCTGCCGTAGTTTTGGCATTGAAGACATGTCATCATTATCTGATGGGTAATCGCTGTGAGATTTACTTAGATCACAAGAGCTTGAAGTATATCTTGACTCAGAAGGAGCTGAATATGAGGCAAAGGAGATGGATAGAGTTAATCAAGGTTATGACCTTGACATTCACTATCACCCCGGCAAAGCCAATCTGGTAGCGGATGCTCTTAGCAGATTACCGTGTCGGCTAAACACCATGATCAAGGAAAAGCAGCCTAGTTTGTATGAAGAGTTGGAGCAGTTCAGGACTGAATTAGTTAGCAAAGGATTCTTAGCTGGCATTGAACTTTAGCCCACTTTGATTAGCCAAATCAAGGAAGACCAGAAAGGGAATGAAAGTATCGTTAGAATCAAACATCGTATTGGTACAGGAAAGGTACCCGGATTCACTAAAGACGAAGAAGGAGTACTGGGGTGCAAAGGAAGTATATGTGTGCCAGCAGATTCGAAGCTGAAGCAAGTTATCATGAAGGAAGATCATGATACTCGTTATTCAATCCACACTGGAGGAACGAAGATGTATCAGGATTTGAAAGAGCAATTTTGGTGGCACGAGACAAAGAGAGAAATCGGAAGCTACATCGCCAAGTGTGACATCTGTCAAAGAGTCAAAGAAGAGCATCAGAGACCTGCAGGACTATTGCAACCATTGCAGATTCCGGAATGGAAATGAGATTCTGTCAGAATGGACTTTATCACCGGTTTGCCTACTTCCAATATGGGAAATGACTCAATCTGAGTCATAGTTGATAGACTGTCCAAGGTAGCTCACTTTATACCTGTCAAGACTACCTACCAGAGTGCAAAGCTAGAAGAGCTGTATATTGCTAGGATTGTGAGTCTGCATGGAACCCCCAAGACCATGGTATCAGATCGAGGAACCCAGTTTACCTCGAGATTTTGGCAGAAAGTCCAAGAAGGATCGGGAACCAAGTTGAACTTCAGTACCGCTTATCACCCGCAAACTGATGGACAGACTGAGATAGTTAACCAGATCTTAGAGGATATGCTTAGAGCTTGTGTGTTAGAAATACGGATCAAAATGGGAAGACTGCCTGCCTTTCGCAGAATTCTCATATAACAACAGTTATCAAGCTAGTTTGCAAATGGCACCATTTGAATTCCTATACGGAAGAAAGTGTCGTACCCCTTTTAATTGGTCGCAAGTAGGAGAGAGTCTGATCTTTGGAACCAACATTCTCCGGGAAGCCGAAGAGAAAGTTCACAAAGTCCGTGAGCACCTCAAGACCGCCCAATCTAGACAAAAGAGTTATGCTGACAGGAGAAGGAGAGACTTGACTTTCATTGTCGGAGATTTTGTATATCTCAAGGTTTCACCATTAAAGGGAACCCAACGCTTTAGTCTAAAAGGGAGGTTAGCCCGCAAATATATCGGGCACTTCAAGATTTTGAACTGTCGAGGAGAAGTATCGTATCAACTGGAACTGCCTGAAGAGATGTCAGCCATCCACAATGTGTTCCATATCTCGTTACTTCGCAAATGCTTGGAAGTGCCCGAGAAGACTGAAGTTTTCAAGAACATCGATCACCGAGCTTTGGAGATCAACAATGACCTGACCTATCGGGAAGTGCCCATCCGTATCTTAGAAGAAGCCTACAGAACCACTAGGACCCGGAGCATCAAGTTTCTCAAGATTCAATGGAGCAACCATACCGAGGAGGATGCCACTTGGGAGCGCGAAGATTAGATTAGGACAGAGTTCCCAGATCTCTTTAGTCCCTAGTTTTCTTTGTAAATCTCAGGATGAGATTTTGTTTAAGGGGGGAATGTTTGTAACAACCCAAAACTTTAATCCAAGCTTATCAAGATCCAAATCATCAAAATTAGGGTTAACAAAGACTTTTCCATTTCAAAATATGAAAGCATTCATGTGTATGTGCATTTAGATTAGGAGTTGATTTGAATTTCCATGGTTCTGTGATTCATTGCTTTTAAAATGATTCTTAGGTGAAATAAACATCATATAAATCATTCCCAAACTTTTCGCAAAGAAAAACAACTCAAAATGAATAAATGAAGTAAATGGTCATTTTGGCCAAATTAACTATCATGCCTACTTTGGCTATTCCTAGTACTCAAAACCTAACAGAAACAAATGTGGATCATTACACCCCTTGCTAGTACACATAATGAGGTACCAAGGACCACTTTGTGATCTGCTAAAAACATTCAAATACTAATTTTAAATAACAGTTTAAAATTGAATCTATTTCATATGGGAAGATCCCACTATTTCAAAAACCACTCAAGCAAGCTCAATTTTCAAAACGCAAGCACCCATAGAGTCTCAAGCTTAGTACTAGCACACCCACCAAAAATATTTTCAAAATTCAAAAGTAAAGTTCATGCGGCCATTTCATCAAACACCTTGTGGACAGATTTCAAACAAAACAAAATTCACTATTTTGAATAGTGTTCTGGCCAAACTTGTCTCCCATTTGACCCCCATTTGCTCCCATTGTCTCCTAATGATCTAACCATGCAATTATCACCCCATCCCCTACCCCTAGTAGCCTTTCCATGCCATGCCGAGCCCCACCTCGCTGGCCAACTTGGTCACCACCGCAGCAGACCACCTCCCCCTCTCTCTCCATGTCTAGCACCTAGCCAGCACCTCACCGCCGCCCACTGTCCCCTCCCCGAGCCAGGACAAGCAGTGGACCACCACCAAACCCCCGCGCCCAGTGCAACAGCGCCATGCTGAGCACGTGCCAGAGCGCCTCGCCCGACACGCATGCACAAGCCGACGCTCGACCACAGCCCGCGCCCACCACGTCGCCATGACCCAGGGAGCACGCCGGACACCCCCATTCGTCGTCCAACACCTCACAGCCACAGCTCGCCGTCGAAGCCGCCGTCGAAGCCGCTCAGAGCGCCTGCTCCGCTCGACCGTATACCACCACCCCTAAGCCCGCATTAAAGTCCTAGAGCACCGCCAGGAGACCACGCGTCGATCGCCGCCCGCATCCATGCCGCTAGCAGCCCGTAGCCATGTCGCCATCGTTGCCTGGCCATGCCGCGCTATCCCGCCGTCGAGCCTATAAAAGGAGGGCACCCCCAGCCAATTTCAGCACACCACTCAACTCCCCTCACCTCGCAGATCGTCCCACACCTCTAGCCGGAGCACGGGGAGCAGCAGCTCACCGGAATTGCACCGGAGCAGGCCGCCTCAGGAGGAGAAGGGCGTCGCTGATTGCGACCACCCCCGGAGGTGCCTCGACCGTCCCTAAGCTCACTATCGACCACCAGTCCATTTGCCCGCCTCGCCATCATCGCTGGAGACCTGGTACGCCCCCTATGCACCCCCACCGAGCCGCTAGGGTTAGAGCTCACCGACGACAGGTCTGTCGTCGATGACGATCCCCAGTCGTTGATCCCCACTCTAATCCAACACTCCACATTGCCCCGTACCGCTTCGCGCGTTATGAGCCGCTGACTGGTGGACCCCCCTGTCAGTTGAGCCCCGCGCTGCGGAGTGACACTGGGCCGGCCCGATAGCGTTTCCCGCGCAACCCAGTTAGTTTGAATTAGGATTTTTATTTTTAGTTTAAACTTAGTTCTATCCCCGAGTTTGAAAATCATTTCAGAGAGATTTACAAATCCAAATGAAGTCATTCCAATTTTGTTGGAAAGCTACTGAAAAGATCTATCAAAGCCCGTTGGATTTAATTCATTTAGAGTTATATATCTCTCCTAGTAAAAAAAAATAGAAGCATTTGCACCTTGCAACATTTTTATAAAATCAACTAAGATAGATTTTGAGTTGATTCCAACTCTCAAAAATCACATTTCATCATACCTATCTGAATATGTAATAATATTAAGGTTTACATGCAGTGACTTTGGACTAGTGCCAAAATAATGCTATATAGGCATTTCGAGTCACTTTAAATCATTAAATAATGAACTTAAACCAAAGTAATTATGACCCAACCCATAAATCAC
The DNA here is from genome assembly GCA_910589775.1 of Avena eriantha. Lineage (NCBI taxonomy): Eukaryota > Viridiplantae > Streptophyta > Magnoliopsida > Poales > Poaceae > Avena > Avena eriantha. The sequence goes on from OU342742.1 coordinate 408,338,153, forward strand.
ATTCCCACATGTTAGAATATGTGGTGATGACATGTGTCTACATGATCCCATATTTGAAGCGGTGAATATTAAATCTTAGTTAATTTTGCAATGAGTAGAAATTACTTTTCTAAAATAAAAAGTATGAAACTAGTTAATAAAACTTGTGAGGTCTTTGATGATAATAGATCATAAAATGTGTGTCTTAGAATGATAATTAGACTAGTTAAGTTTTGTTTGGTGATTGTGTACTCCGTATGTATTTATAGACGATAGTACCGACCAAGTCTACGAGGAGGAGGAGTTCTATCCAGAAGAAGAAGAAGAAAACTTCAACCACTGCACCAACCAGGGCAAGCTATTATTGGCAAGCTAACCCTTGCAAAACTTACTCTAGCAAGCCACCATTAACAATGCAAGCAAACACTTGAAAGTTTAATGCTTAGAAAGCTAGGATCAAACTAGATGGTTTAGCAAAGATGCTTTAGGCATGCTTTGATTATACCACTTTCACTAATATTTACCCCAAGTCTTATTTACAAGCTTTACTTCCTTTACTTTACACAAAGTTCTCTACTTGTCCTGAAGGTAGCATAAAGAGTATAAAATTTGACCTATTTAGAACCCTTTAGATGTCATTCTATGGCATGAGATTGAACCATCTTTCCCACCTTAGTGAACACTCTTAACTTAGTAGTTTAGAGTAGATCAAAAACTTGAGTCACATTAGATGGGAACACTTGGTGAAAATGAATTATCAAAACCTTGGAATGATGAGTCATTCTATTGAGCTATTTTGACATGTGTTGAGAATCACAAATGGTTTATGATGGTGAAATATTGAGGCATGAGCCTTAACCCTTTTATAAAACTGATGGTTGGATTCGGATGCGATATCATTCCAAATTTACCGTACAACCACACTACCTGAATTGGGTAAGGCTTAGCTGGAAATTTATATGCATTAGTATTAGTTCCCTCGTGGGAGAGGTTTGAGTTGAGGATACCTCTCAATGTTGTCCACCTATGCAGTGCCCAAGAGGACTGATGGTCATGGTTGGGAGGCCATGCTCATAGGAGAGGTGCTTATACTAGGGCGTGTAAAGGAAAGGTTATGTTTGATTATCTGCATAATAAGTATGTTGATTCTGGATTATCCCTGACAGATGTATAGAATATTTTGGTGAAAGTGTACCACCTCTGCAGATTGTCAAACTATTCGAATAGCCACGTCCGCGGTTATGGACAGTTGGAATGGCCATACTGTTTCGTTGTCAGGTGTTTTCAAAATGACTTATGAAATGAATGATGAATCTTGACTTGACCACAACAGGGTTGTGTTTATGACATTAGCTTCCCAACTTAAGTGATTCTAGAACTTTATTTTATCTTTCTTTGCTACAAAACTCAGCTTAGGTTTCAAACCTAACTTTATAGTTAAACTTAGATCTAGCACTTTAACTTGGAACTATACTACTTGTTAGTGGTAGTTTGCGAGTACTTAAAGATTACTCCTGTCTTTTGTCCCTAGCTATTCTCATGGCCAGACTATGAAGGAGACTATCAAGATAACGGCCAGCAGGATGGCTATGATAACTAGGACTATCAGCCTTCGTCAGCATTGCCCGTGCCCCTAAAGATGGACCCCACCGCTACGCTTATCTTTTATTTCCGCTGTTTGTTGTATTAAGATTGGATCATGAGATCCTTATTTGTGTAAGACCCTATGTATGGTTTGTAATGGATGATGTACTATGATATCCAATCCGTTATGTCCCGCAAAAATGGTAATCCTGGTGTTGCAATGTATGGCATAACGGGCATCTGAGATTAAAAATCCGGGTGTTGACAGATGGGAACACTTGGTGAAAATGAATTGTGAAAACCTTGGAATGATCAGTCATTCTATTGAGATGTTTTGACATGTCTTGAGAAACAAAAATGGTTTATGATAATGAAAATGTTGAGGCATGAGCCTTAACCCTTTACAAAACTGATGGTTGGATTCGGATGCGATACCATTCCAATTTTACCGTACAACCACAATACCTGAATTGGGTAAGGCTTAGCCGGGAGTTTATATGCATTAGTATTAGTTCCCTCGTGGGAGAGGTTTGAGCTGAGGCTACCTCTCAATGTTGTCCACCTATGCAGTGCCCAAGATGAAAGATGGTCATGGTTGGGAGGCCATGCTCATAGGAGAGGTGCTTATACTAGAGTGTGTAAAGGAAAGGTTATGTCTGATTATCTTCATACTAAGTATGAAGATTCAGGGTTATCCCTGACAGATGTATCGAATCTTGTGGTGAAAGTGTACCACCTCTGCAGAGTGTCAAACTATTCGAATAGCCGTGTCCGCGGTTATGGACAGTTGGAGTGGCCATACTGTTTCGTTGTCAGATGTTTTCAAAATGACATATGAAATAAATGATAAACCTTGACTTGACCACAACAGGGTTGTTTCTATGATACTATCTTCCCAACTTAAGTGATTCTAGAACTTTACTTTATCTTTCTTTGTTTCTGAACTCAGCTTAGGTTTCCAACTTAACTTTATAGTTAAACCTAGAGTTAGAACTTTACACTAGAACTCTACTCCTTGTTAGTGGTAGTTTGCGAGTACTTAAAGAGTACTCATGGCTTTTGTCCCTAGCTATTCTCATGGACAGACTATGAAGGAGACTACCAAGATGATGTCTAGCAGGATGGCTATGATAACTAGGACTATCTGCCTTCGTCAGCATTGTCTGTGCCCCTGAAGATGGACCCCACCGCTACGCTTATTATTTATTCCGCTGCTTGTTGTATTAAGACTGGATCATGAGATCCTTATTTGTGTAAGACCTTATTTGTGGTTTGTAATGGATGATGTACTGTGATATCCAATCTGTTATGTCCCGCAAAAATGGTAATCCTAGGATTGCGATGTATGACATAACAGGCATCTGGGATTAAACATCCGGGTGTTGACAAGTTGGTATCAGAGCCATCGTGACCATAGGAGACCGTAGTTAGAATGGACATCCGAACAAAAACTTAATTTCAAAACCAAGTGAGTATTTATGAAAAACTATTTCCTCTCTTACCCTTGGGAATTCAGTCTTTCTCAAAAATTCACGTTTCTCAAATTCTTACATTACTACTTACAATTTGACACACTTGATCACTTCACTAACTTCCTCATCCTCAATTCTCGTAGATGGAGACTCAGTTCAGCAAGTAGTACTAGTTGGGCAACAGAGGCGAACTGATCTTCGAGAGGGACCTAGATTCACTGTCGGAGTTACTGGGATGCCCACATCCGGAGTTTCTTGGAGCTCAACTTCCAGGACCCCCAGGAGGAGATTTACAGTGGGTAGTCACCGCTGATCTTCGAGGAAGCATAGAAGCACCAACTTCTGGGAGAATCCAGTTCTCCGTAAGAGAGAACAACTGGCTAGATGGATTAGCCAGTGCAATGCATGAGGCTCTCGCACGTCTATGTGCCCTTAGCATCAACCAAATCCAAGGAACCCGATTTGCTCACTATGCAAGACGTGACTTCATGGGAATGCCGATCGAGATGCCAAGTCACCCGGAACTGAAGCGTCAGGGGGAGAACCTTGACTTCCTACTGTACGATCGCTAGTAGGAATTGGACAATGCTAGGGAGTTTGCCAACCACAACTGTGCCATTGCCAACCAGAAGGCCTAGACTTTCTCATTGCTAGTCAAGGACCCAGTCTCTTCGCCTCCAGCACGAGAAGAAGGATCGCACCATCGCTCGTCTTCGCAATAAGGTGGCCGACCTCGAGAAGACCATCAAGGAGCAAGAAGATCAACTTGCAGCAAAGGAGGAAGAAGAGGAGGGTGAAGACATCAAGGGAGACATGGATTCTTACCTCAGCAATGACGATGACTTTCTGGAGGAGGATGCCGTGGACTTCTACACTGACGATGAGGACTCTGACTTCATCGACGATGAGTAGATGCACTAGAGCACTGTCGTAGCATGAGATGTATCGGTCCCACTTTATCGTAGCTTACAGAATGGTTCTTAAAACCATCTGTTTTCATTGTTGTGGTGTGTGTGTGTGTTTGTATCGTGTGCTTGTTTGAGTGAATGAAATGGAGTTAGTTGCAAAACCTGAGTCAAACTCAAAGTTTTAGCTTTCAAACCAAAACCATGAACCTTAGAACTTTCCTCTTACCCCTTTATCTACATCAATCTTCAAATGACTCGTGGGAACCCATGAGGGAGTAGCTCATCGCAAGACCCAATACTACAGATTATGCAGATGTTAGTTGTAGACCGTGAAGCAAGCAGGGCAGAGCGCCATGCCAACTTAGCAACATTGCAGCAGATATCTCAGATGGCCCAAAACAACCAAGGGCATGGAAATCAGGATCACCATGGATCCAAACTCAAAAACTTTCAGAATACCAATCCCCCAACCTTTAACCAGGCTGAAAACCCACTAGATGCCGACGACTAGTTACAAACAATGGAAAGCAACTTAGAAGTAGTAGGAGTTGATGACACCGAGAAAGTTCTGTTCGCCGCCCACTACCTGGCAGGAGATGCAAGAGCTTGGTGGACTAGCATCCGTAATATGAACCATGGCAAGTGATGACATGGGATGCCTTCAAAATCAAGTTCAGCCGCACCCACGTGCCGCAAGGTCTAGTCACCAGACAGAGGGATGAGTTTTGTGACTTGAAGCAAGGCAGAATGACTGTGGTTTAGTACCGTGACAGATTCCTATCACTTGCAAGGTATGCCCCTGATGAGATCAACACGGAGGCCAAGAAGAATGAGAGATTCCTGAACAGATTGCATGACGAGATGCAGACTGTCCTTGTCAACATCCGCTTCGAGGATCACGAAGAGCTAGTTGACTCTGCCATTCAGATGGAAGGAAAGATTAACCAAGCAAACGACAACCACAAACATCGTATGATGCAGCAATTTTGATCCAGCAGTCACCAGAAGTACCGTCCCAACCCCTCACCAGGATATGCACCCAGAAACAACCGACCTCCAATGTCTCGCCAAAGCTACCCCAACCATAGCGGAGGCAATGTGAAGTCCGGAGGAAACAACAACCACTCTGGTAACACCACCAATTGCAACCATGCCCCTCCCAAGAACAACAACAACAACAACCACAACAACACCAACAACACTGCACCCAGAACTGGCAGCAATGTTGTGCCTGTCGCAGCAAAAGGCAAGTCCCAGATAACTTGTTTCGAGTGTGGAGTGAAGGGCCACTATTCCAATGAGTGTCCTAAGAAGACTGCCGCCACTGGCAATGTGAATGCCCTAGTTCAACAGCAGCGTCGTGTTCAACCAGGGAGAAGGTTTGCCCCAGGGAACCCTCACAACCGCAACGGCCGTCTCTTGCACATGAATGCCGAGGAAGCCCAAGAAGCGCCAGATGTAGTGTTGGGTATGTTTTCTATCAACTCAGCTTTAGCAAGGGTATTGTTTGATTCGGGAGCATCACATTCATTTGTCACCGAAGAATTTGCATGCACTAGTAAGATTCACCCAACCAACTTGAAGCATGTCATGATAGTTCAAATCCCTGGTTCAACTACAAAAGCTAGAAAAAATTGCAAAGATGTGCCTATCAAAATACATGGGATAGATTTTTATGCCAACCTAATTGTACTCGGAACAAAAGGATTGGAGGTAGTACTAGGTATGGACTGGATGTCAAGGCATAAAGGACTGATAGACTGTGCTAAGAAAGCCATCACCATGACCAGTAGCTCCGGAGTCACAGTAGAGCATATCTCTGAAACCTTACCCCGTCAATTCAAGTGCAACAAGAGTCTAGCCCTACCCACCATAGACCAAGTCAGAGTAGTCTGTGAATACCCCGACGTATTCCCAGATGAATTGCCAGGTATGCCCCCGGATAGGGATATTGAGTTCATTATTGAACTAATCCCTGGAACTGGACCCATAGCCCAGAGACCCTATAGCATGAACCCCTCAGAGTTAGTGGAATTGAAGAAGCAGTTCGATGCCATGTTAGCAATAGTCTTGATTCAACCAAGCGCATCGCCATGGAGATCACCAGTGTTATTCGCTGATAAGAAAGATGGAGGCAACCGTTTGTGCACAGATTACAGAAAACTGAATGACGTCACCATCAAGAACACGTACCCCTTGCCAAAGATAGAGGATCTATTTGATCAGTTGACTGGAGCCCAGGTATTCTCAGAGGTTGATCTTAGGACTGGTTATCACCAACTTAAGATTCGTGCAACGGATATTCCAAAGACCGCTTTAACTACTTGCTATGGTTTATACAAGTATACGGTTATGTCTTTTGGATTAACCAATGCCCCTGCTTATTTCATTAATCTCATGAATAAGATCTTTATGAATTTCCTAGATAAGTTTGTAGTTGTGTTTATCGACAATATCCTTATCTACTCCAAGTCAGAAGAAGAGCATGAGCAACATCTCATAATCATCCTAGAAACCCTAAGAGAGCATCGGTTATATGCCAAGTTCTGCAAGTGTGAGTTTTGGCTGAAAGAAGTAGGATTCCTAGGACATATTGTGTCTGCCGGAGGAGTCTCTGTTGATCCAGCCAATATCAAAGATGTCGAAGAATAGGAAGCCCCAACCACTCAAACCCATGTCCGTGCATTTCTCAGATTAGCGGGATATTACCGCAAGTTCGTAGAAGGATTCTCGAGCATCGCCAGACCCATGAACCAATTGCTAAAGAAGGACAAGAAGTTTGAATGGACTGACAAATGTTAAGCCAGTTTTCAAGAGCTGAAGAAAAGATTGATATCAACCCCAATATTGATCATGTCAGATATCAAGAAGCCATTTGATGTGTATTGTGATGCATCCAAGATTGATCTCGGATGTGTATTGATGCAAGAAGGCAAAGTCATCGCTTATCTGTGTCGGCAATTGAAGCAGCATGAACAGAACTATCCGACCCATGATCTTGAATTAGCTGCCATAGTTTTGGCATTGAAGACATGGCGTCATTATCTGATGGCTAATCGATGTGAGATTTACTGAGATCACAAGATCTTGAAGTATATTTTCACTCAGAAGGAGCTGAATATGAGGCAAAGGAGATGGATAGAGTTAATCAAGGATTATGACCTTGACATTCACTATCAACCCGGCAAAGCCAATGTGGTAGCGGATGCTCTTAGCAGACTACCGTGTTGGCTAAACACCATGATCAAGGAGAAGTAGCCAAGTTTGTATGAGGAGTTGGAGCAGTTCAGAACTGAGCTAGTTAGCGAAGGATTCTTAGCTAGCATTTAACTTCAACCCACTTTTATTAGCCAAATCAAGGAAGCGCAAAAGGGGAATGAAAGTATCGACGGAATCAAACGTCGTATTGGTATAGGAAAGGTACTTGGATTCACTGAAGACGAAGAAGGAGTTCTGTGGTACAAAGGACGTATATGTGTGCTAGCAGATTTGGAGCTGAAGCAAGTTATGATGAAGGAAGCTCATGATACTCTTTATTCTATCCACCCCGGAGGAACGAAGATGTATCAAGATTTGAAAGAGCAATTTTGGTGGCACAAGATGAAGAGAGAAATCGGAAGATACATCGCCAAGTGTGACATCTGTCAAAGGGTCAAAGCAGAGCACCAGAGACCAGCAGGACTGTTGCAACCATTGCAGATTCTAGAATGGAAATGGGATTCTATCGGAATGGACTTTATCACCGGTTTGCCTACTTCTAGTAGGGGAAATGACTCAATCTGGGTCATCGTTGATAGACTATCCAAGGTAGCCCACTTTATACCAGTCAAGACAACATACCAGAGTTCGAAGCTAGCAGAGCTATATATTGCTAGGATTGTTAGTCTGCATGGAACCCCCAAGACCATAGTATTAGATCGAGGAACCCAGTTTACCTCGAGATTTCGGCAGAAAGTCTAGGAAGGATTAGGAACCAAGTTGAACTTCAGTACCGCTTATCACCCGCAAACTGATGGACACACTTACAGAGTTAACAAAATCTTAGAAGATATGTTGAGAGCTTGTGTGTTGGAATATAGATCAAAATGGGAAGACTGCCTGCCTTTCACAGAATTCTCATATAACAACAGTTATCAAGCTAGTTTGCAAATGGCACCATTTCAGTTCCTATATGGAAGAAAGTGTCGTACCCCTTTGAATTGGTCGCAAGTAGGAGAGAGTCAGAATTTTGGACCCGACATTCTTCGAGAAGCCGAAGAGAAGGTTCACAAAGTCCGTGAGCACCTCAAGGCCGCCCAATCCAGGCAGAAGAGTTATGTTGACAAGAGAAGGAGAGACCTTACTTTCAATGTTGGAGATTTTGTATATCTCAAGGTTTCGCCATTGAAGGGAATGCAACGCTTTAGTCTTAAAGGAAAGTTAACCCCCAGATATATCAGAACATTCAAGATTCTGAACCGTCGAGGAGAAGTATCGTATCAACTGGAACTACCTGAAGAGATGTCAGCCATCCACAACGTGTTCCATATCTCGTCACTTCGCAAATGCCTAGAAGTGCCAGAGAAGACTGAAGTTTTCAAAAAAATCGATCACCGAGCTCTTGAGATCAACAAAGACCTGACATATCATGAAGTGCCCATCCGTATCTTGGAGGAAGCTTACAGAACCACCAGAACCATGAGTATCAAGTTTCTCAAGATTCAATGGAGCAACCATACCGAAGAGCAAGCCACTTGGGAACGAGAAAATTACATTAGGACAGAGTTCCCAGTTTTCTTTCATAACTCTCGGGATGAGATTTTGTTTAAGGGGGAAGGTTTGTAACATCCCAAAACTTTAATCCAAGGTTATTAAGATCCAAATCATCAAATTTAGAGTTAACAAAAACTTTTTCATTTAAAAATATTAAAGCATTCATATGTGTGTACATTTTAAATTAGGACTTTATTTGAATTGCCATGATTAAGTGATAAATTGCTTGTAAAATGATTCTTAGGTGAAATAAACATCATCTAGATCATTCCCAAACAAATCTCAAAGAAAAACAAATCAAAATGAATAAAAGAAGCCAATGGGCATTTGTGCCATTTTAATCAATATGCCTACTTTGGCTATTCCTAGAACTCAAAACCTAACAGAAAAGAATGTGGATCTTTGCACCCCTTGGTAGTACATGTAGTGATGTACCAAGGCCCACTTTGTGATCTACCAAAAACTTGTAAACACTAATTTTAAATGGCATTTGAAAATTGAATGTAGTTCATATGAGAAGATCCCACTTATTCAAAAACCACTCAAATGATCTCCATTTTAAAATCCCAAGCAACCATAGATTCTCAAGCATATGATCAACAACTCCACCAAAATTCAACCGCAAATTCAAAAACTTTTCTCATGCGGCCATTGTGTCGAAAAGGTGGCATGCATAAATGAAATGGCCTAACTATTACTATTTCTACCTAAGCCATTGTCCCCCATTTGACCCTCTTTACTCTCCCTTGTCCCGCCTTAGTCCAAACAAGTGATCACCGGCCTACCCCTAAGCCGCAGTAGCAGTGGAGCGCTGCCCCTTTTTGGTCACCACCGGCCAGAAGAGGGAAATGCGCCACTGACCACGCCGTGCCGTTCTAGCACGACCACTAGCTCCGCCCGACCCTACTGCACCTCCCTGCCCCTTCCCCAAGCCTAGCCAGGCCCTAGACCAAACCCCAGCACCGCCGCCCATTCTCTCGGTGCCGTGCTCAGCGCACGCCAAAGCGCGATTGTCACCAGCACGCAGCAGACCGCCACTGGACACAAAATTCCGCACGCTACTCCGCCTTGACCCTAGCACCCCGCCAGACATGGCCGTGCGTCGCCGCGCGACCCACAATAGCCGTGCGCCGCGTCGAGCACCTCCTCTGTCTCCCAGAGCGCGGGACGCTCCCGACCAAACGCCACCGCCCCTAGCAGCACATTAACGCCGTAGAGCATCGCCAGGAGGCATGCCACCGTCTGCCTACGCCGCCCATGCCTCTAGCCGCATGCATCAGCGTCACCGACGAGCTCGTCGTCGTGCCGCTCGGTCCCCCCGTCGCCCTATAAAAGGAGCCCTCCCTAGCACAAACTCCTCACACCACTCCACTCCCCTCTCCTTACTGATCCTTCCACCCCATCGCCAGAGCCGCTCAAGCCATAGTTCACCGGAATTGCGCCGGAGGAGCCCGCTGTAGAGGAGGAGACGCTGTCGTCGATTCCGTCCATCGTAGCCCCTGTGGTGACCTCGCCTGAGCTCGCCGTCGTCCAACAGTTTGTTTGCCTGCCTTGCCGCAGTAGCTGGAGCCCTGGTACGTCCCCGGTAGACCCTCGCTGGCCGTTTAGGGTTCAGTCTCGCCGGCGACGAGTCCGTCGTTGACGACGACTGTGAGTCGTTGATCTCTGTTCTAATCGTAGCACCAGATTGCCCCATACCATTTCGGGTTTTATGTCTCACTGACAAGCGGGACCAACCTGTCAGCCACCCTCTGCACCACGGAGCGCCACTAGGCTGGCCCATTTCATTTCCCGTGCTAGCCCATGAATTCAAATATAGATTTTTCTATTTTAGTTTGAACTCAATTTTGTCCCTCAGTTTAAAAATGAATTCCAGAAGATTTACTGAACCAATTTGAGTGATTCAAATGTTGTTAGAAAGCTACTGAAAAGATCTATCCAAGCGCGTTGGATTTAATTCATTTAGAGTTAGAGATCTCTCCTAGTAAAAATAACAAGACAGAAGCATTTGCACATTCAAACATTTTTATAAAATCAACCATAATAGCTTTTGAGTTGATTCCAACTCTCAAAAATCACATTTAATCATACCTATCTAAATATGTAATAATATTAAGGTTTGCATGCAGTGACTTTGGACTAGTACCAAAATAATGCTGTATAGGCATTTCTAGTCACTTTAAATCATTAAATTCTAAACTTAAACTTATTAAAAGGTGATCCAACCCTTAAATCACATTCCCACATGTTAGAATATGTGGTGAGTACATGTGTCCACATGATCCCATATTTTAAGTGGTGAATATTAAATCTTAGTTATTTTCAATGAGTAGAAATTACTTTTCTTAAATAAAAAGAATGATACTAGTAAATAAAACCTTGTGATGCTTGTGATAATAATATATCATAAAATGTGTGCGTTAGTGTGATAAGTAGACTAGTTAAATATTGCCTGGTGATTGTGTACTCCGTATGTATTTATAGACGATAGTACCGACCAAGCTTTCGAGGAGGAGGAGTGCTATCAAGAGGAGGAAGAAAATTTTAACAACTACACTGCACATGGCAAGCCATCATTAACAATTCAAGCTATTGTTAGCAAGCTATAATTAAGCTAGATGATTTGAGCAAGATGCTTTAGGCATGGTTTCGTTATTCCACATTGATTAGTACCTATTCCATGTTTACTTTCAAGCTTTTACTTTTTTACTTTACCAAAGTCCTTTACCTGTTTTGAAGGTAGCATAAAAAGTATAAAACTTGACCCATCTAGATAACCTTAGATGTCATTCTATGGCATGAGATTGATCCTATCTTTCCACCTTAGTGAACACTCTTAACTTAGTAGCTTAGAGCTAGATAAAAACTTGAGTCACTTTAGATGGGAACACTGGTGAAAATGAATTGTGAAAACCTTGGAATGATGAGTCATTCTATTGAGATGTTTTGACATGTGTTGAGAAACACAAATCGTTTATGATGATGAAAATGTTGAGGCATGAGCCTTAACCCTTTAAAAACTGATGGTTGGATTCAGATGCGATACCATTCCAATTTTACCGTACAACCACAATACCTGAATTGGGTAAGGCTTAGCCAGGAGTTTATATGCATTAGTATTAGTTCCCTCGCGGGAGAGGTTTGAGCTGAGGCTACCTCTCAATGTTTTCCACCTATGAAGTGCCCAAGATGACAGATGGTCATGGTTGGGAGGCCATGCTCATAGGAGATAGGTGCTTATACTAGAGTGTGTAAAGGAAAGGTTATGTTTGATTATCTGCATACTAAGTATGATGATTCATGGTTATCCCTGACAGATGTATTGAATCTTGTGGTGAAAGTGTACCACCTCTGCAGAGTGTCAAACTATTCGAATAGACGTGTCCGTGGTTATGGACAGTTGGAGTGGCTATACTATTTCATTGTCACATGTTTTCAAAATGACTTATGAAATAAATGATAAACCTTGACTTGAGCACAATAGGGTTGTGTCTATGATACTAGATTGCCAACTTAAGTGATTCTAGAACTTTACTTTATCTTTCTTTGTTTATGAACTCAGCTTAGGTTTCAAACTTAACTTTATAGTTAAACCTAGAGTTAGCAATTTACACTAGAACTCTACTCCTTGTTAGTGGTAGTTTGCGAGTACATAAAAAGTACTCATGGCTTTTGTCCCTGGCTATTCTCATGGCCAGACTATGAAGGAGACTTCCAAGATGATGACCAGCAGGACGGCTATGATAACTAGGACTATCTTCTTTCATCAGCATTGCCTGTGCCCCTGAAGATGGATCCACCAGAGTCATTGCATGTCTGTTCTTTTCATAAACCACATGGATCCACCCCTGTCATTGCATGCGTGTTCCTCTCATAAATCACATATGGATCCACTAGAGTTCATTGGATGTGTTTTCTTCTCATAAATCACATGGATCCACTAGAGTTCATTGCATGTGTGTTATTCTCATAAAACACATGGATCCACTAGAGTTTATTGCATGTGTGTTATTCTCATAAACCACATGGATCCATTAGAGTTCATTGCATGCGTGTTATTCTCATAAACCACATGGATATACTAGAGTTCATTGCATGTGTGTTATTGTCATAAACCATATGGAACTACTTGAGTTCATTGGATGTGTTTTATTGTCATAAACAACATGGATCCACTAGAGTCATTGCATGTGTGTTCTTTTCATTAACCATAGTAGAGTCATTGCTTGTATGTTTTTTTCACAAACCACAACTAGAGTCATTGCATGTCTGTTCTTTTCACAAACCACATGGATCCACTAGAGTTCATTGCATGTGTGTTATTTTCATAAACCACATATGGATCCGCTAGAGTCATTGCATGTGTGTTATTCTCATGAACCACATGGATGTACCAGTGTCATTGCATGTGTGTTGTTTTCATGGACCACAACTAGAGTCATTGAAAGTGTGTTCTTTTCACAAACCACATATGGATCCACCAGAGTCATTGCATGTCTATTCTTTTCATAAACCACATGGATCCACAACTATCATTGCATGCGTGTTCTTCTCATAAACCACATATGGATCCACTAGAGTTCATTGGATGTGTGTACTTCTCATAAACCACATGGATCCACTAGAGTTCATTGCTTGTGTGTTCTTCACATAAACCACATGGATGAACTAGAGTTCATTGCATGTGTTTTATTCTCATAAACCATGTGGATCCACTAGATTTCATTGCATGTGTGTTATTCTCAAAGACCACATGGATCCACTAGAGTTCATTGGATGTGTGATATTCTCATAAACCACATGGATCCACCAAAGTTCATTGCATGTGTGTTTTTATCATAGACCACATGGATCACTAGAGTTCATTGGATGTGTGTTTTTGTCATAAACCACAAGGATCCACTAGAGTTCATTGCATGCGTGTTCTTCTCATAAAGCACATATGGATTCACTAGAGTTCATTGGATGTGTGTACTTCTCATAAAACACATGGATCCACTAGAGTTCATTGCATGTGTGTTATTCTCATAAACCTTCCGTCGACATTTCCAGTGAGACTCGGGTTCCCGCCACCCCATTTTGCCCACCACTAGCTTGCGTTGGACCTAGCACACGTCGCTGACACTTTTCCTTGTCTGCACGAGCCCCTGAACGATGCCACCGTGTCAGAGACGTGAGCTCCACCGTCGGCAGGAACTCCAGCGAGAAATCCAGAACGAAGCCGAGCATTCCTCCCTCCACCGCGACCATCACCGATACCACCTCGTCCACGACAACCCCTAGGAACAGTCCACGGACCCCCTGCCTACTTAGAATCGCCAGAACATCACCCATCTGACATGCCGCCGCCGCGTGTAGTAGGTCAGCACCGCCAATTCCTGGCCAATCACTAGGAGCCGTTGGATCTGTCACCAGCGACTAACATTAGGTCATGAATCGAACGGGTACCGGTTGATCTGGTTCGTCCGTTGCCACTTAAAATCTAATGGCCCATAGTGACCGATCTGATCGAATCGGTATGGACCAATAGAAATGCGCCACGTCAGCCAGAGCGTGTGATTAAATTAGAAAATAGACAGAATATATGTTAAACTTAGAAATTCAATAACTTTCGATCCACAGATCAGAAAAATACAAATTTGGTGTCTATGGATTCAGAAAAATGAGACCTTTATTGTTGAGGCCTTATTTCACACTTTTGTTTCTAAAAATTGGAGTTATAGGCAGAACCTTTTTAGGAGTATTTTCCCATAAAGATTACTTCATAAATTGTTTTTAGGTAATCTTTATGCCTTTAGATAGAGTATTTCAACCTCTGTACTGTAGAATCTATAGTTTTAGAGTTTTGTTCATATCATTGCATTGGCATGCATTCATATTTTTGTGATGCTATATTGATTGTATTATTGTTGTTGGATTGTTCTTTATGTAGATTGTGTGGATTGTGAAGTTTGTTGCTGTGAGGATTGTACCTATTCCCCTAGCTACCAAGGAAAGTGATATTTCATCTTATGTCCTATTATTTTCACTATTGCACTAGTGCTATTTTTGTAGATCTTAGCACGGTAGGATTATTTATATGTTACTATGCTATGCTATCCTATAGATTATATCTTGGTAGTATTTCCTAGATGGAAGACATCGTATGCTAGAGTGCTTAGCCATGTTAATAGATTTCGTGGGTGGAAATTCATATCAAGATAGTATGGAAGTATATTATTTTGTTTGACTAAGAAAAAAACTAATGTTAATGAAACACCTGGGTGGACATGGGACTTGTATGGATTATGTTGAGTGGTTACTCAGGCACCATATCTATGCTTGGCTGGTGTATCGCACTTGTGGACGGCCACCCAGGAACAAAGAGATTGGAGACGTTCTTGTCGTGAAGCTTCTAGTGCAACCACATGGAATATGGGCTCTGCCTTGACCGACTAATTTGCAAGAACTCAGCCAGACGGACAGAGGGTGGTAGATATGATAGGATGGAACGCGTCCGTGGTGGTCTGAGGGATTGCTTCTGAAAAGTCTCATCTCGATGCATGTCAAGTCTTCTGGGGAAAGTGCACCACCTCTCGAGAGGGTAAAACTAACTACATAGCCGTGTCCCCGGTTATGGACAATTTCTGAGCATCAAGACAGTGAAGTAGTTCAAATATCTCATCACCCAAATTTCTCTAAGTTAAAACTTTTGGGTGAACAAGGGTAGTGGTTCATTGATGTCTATCAATGGTACCTTAGAGTTTTGAAAGAGAAAACCTACTCTTCAAATCTATGAGATAAAACCCTGCTTTTAGCAAAGTCAGCCAAAACCACACTTAGCCATATATTCATGTAGTTGTTGGATTTTACTAAGTAACTATGGTATCACTTGCCAATACAATTCCAAATGTGTTGACCCATTGTGGCTATAACTTGTTATGTTGAAGGATACTCTGATGATGAGTAGGGTTGCGGGTCTACACTCGACATGTTTGCCTGTGGCGCATGAAGACAAAAGACTCTATTATTATACTATGTCTTGTGAACCTTGAATAATGTTAGCCTTGGGCTAAGTGAGTTGTAAGAACTATTATATTCCTGGATATGCGATGTAATAATGACCGTTGTTTCTGTGTACTTCATCTTAAACTTTGGTTGCTAGCATTTCGATCCAGGGACTAGCACTGCGATCATAGGGATCTTACCTTATTATGGTGAGATCTTACAGATGGTATCAGAGCACTGTGTTGACTGTAGGTTCGTGACCCTAGGTTGGATTAGACTAAGGAAAACCCTTAGGAAAAATAACTCTATTTTAAATTTTACACTTGTCTTTTCATCTCGTAAAACTTTTACTGATCATCCTTCCTCATCTATTTTCGTAGATGTCCACCATCAATGAATCTATAAAGAAGGGACCACTGATGACTATGAAACTCGAGTGTGAGACGGAATTTCCCAGGGCACTCAAGAACCTCATGATCGGCTTGGGGATGGATGGTGAAGCCATGTATAAGGGATTTCTAGTATTAGATGAAGGACAAGAGTATTGGTGGGTGCAAATCCATTTATATAAGAACAAGGAAGATGATCCAAGGAGTATGGGATTTTGCATGTTCACCAACTCTGAGATGCACACATCATTCTTTGACTCTACAAGGAATGCTGTGTGGAAAGCCATTGAGGAACTTGGGGAGAGACTTAAGTATAGAATGCTCAATACTCAGGAGGATCTCAAGGAGGAGAAACGTCATGTCCAAGATTCCAGGGCCATGGTAAAACGACTAAGTAGGGACATCATAGACTTGGCTTTGGAGTTATGCGAGCAAGACAAACAGATTGCTGCCAAGGACGTCCTGATTTCTACCTTGGTTAACAAGGAGTGAGATACTACACTAGTAGAATATGGGCCTTTGGATCGGGCCATTAGTCCTGGTCGTGGCTAGGGCCGGGACTAATGGTCCGAACCAGATGGCCCAAGGAGGCCGAGGCACTATGTCCCGGTCCGTAAGGAACCATTAGTCCCGGTTTGAGATACAAATCGGGACAAATGGGTCTAGGCCGGCACGTGTGCTCCTGGCAGAACCTTTAGTCCCGGTTTGTGTCTCAAACCGAGACTAATCTCCTGGCCCTATATATATGCACCCAGCCCTCCACTCTCTCCTATTTTTTTGCTATGTGAGAGGTGGGTATAACTTTGTGCTAACTTTTTTTCTTCATATGCACTAGAGGTGTTCGGTGAAATGCCTATTAGAGCGATGCCACTTGAGTTCACACAAGACAAAATATGATATGAGGTGCCAGAGCGACACTTAAGTTTTCTCCTCTTTTTGTTTTGAAGTGTCCTAAAAGGTTAGCAACTATTTTCTCGGTTTGACTGCACGGTACTAATTTAAGCATCGTGATTGTGTTTGATATATATGCATGGTTGTATGATGCAGATGAGCCACCCATGGATGTACGGTGACCGACGCTCTGACGCTTACAAAGAAGGCGTGCGTTCTTTTTGCCTTGTGGCCGAGGCGAACAAGCGGCGGGATGGTTTTATGTGTTGTCCATGTGTTGAATGTTGGAATGAGCAGGCTCACACTTCCTCAAGAGTCATTCAGAGCCACCTGCTTCGGTCCGGTTTCATGTTCGGCTATAATGTTTGGACCAAGCACGGAGAAAGAGGGGTTATGATGGAAGACGGTGATGAAGAAGAGAATGATGATGACAACTGCCGATCTATGTTCCCTGAATACGATGATACCGCAGTTGAAGATAGTGAAAAAGAAGGGGGTGAAGAACGGGAACCAGATGAGCCCGTTGATGATTTTGGTCGGGTCATTAGTGATGCAAGGCGAGACTGCGACACATAAAAGGAGAGGTTGCAGTTCGAGCAGATGTTACAGGACCACAACACATTGCTGTATCCAACTTGTGAAGATGGCCAGAAGAAGCTGGGTAGCACACTGGAATTGTTGAAGTGGAAGGCAGAGACCGGTATGACTGACTCGGGATTTGAAAAGTTGCTGGTAATAATGAAGAAGCTGCTTCCAAGAAATAACCAATTGCCCTCTAGTACGTACAAAGCAAAGAAACTTGTCTTACCTCTAGGATTAGACGTGCAGAAGATACATGCATGACCTAATGACTGCATCCTCTATCGTGGTGAGAAGTACGAGAATATGGATAATTTCCCGGTATGCACTGCATTGCGGTATAAGATCAGAAAAGATGACCCTGGTGATGTTGAGGGCGAGCAACCCAGGAAGAGGGTTCCTGCCAAGGTGATGTGGTATGCTCCTATAATACCACGGTTGAAACATTTGTTCAGAAATAAAGAGCATGCCAAGTTGTTGCAATGGCACATGGAAGACCGTAAGAAAGACGGGATGTTGAGGCACCCTACTGATGGTCGACAGTGGACAAAAATCGAGAGAGACTTCCCGGACTTTGCTGGTGACGCAAGGAACTTATGGTTTGGTCTAAGTACCGATGGCATGAATCCTTTTGGGGAGCATAACTGTAGTCACAGCACCTGGCCCGTGACTCTATGTATCTACAACCTTCCTCCTTGGTTGTGCATGAAGCGGAAGTTCAATATGATGCCAGTGCTCATCCAAGGCCCGAAGCAACCCGGCAATGACATTGATGTGTACCTAAGGCCATTAGTTGATGAACTTATATAGTTGTGGGCCAAACCAGGTGTACGTGTGTGGGATGAGCACCAACAGCAGGAATTTGACCTACAAGCGTTGCTGTTCGTAACCATCAATGATTGGCCTGCTCTTAGTAACATTTCAGGATAGACGAACAAAGGATACAATGCATGCACGCACTGTTTAGATGAGACTGAAAGTATATATCTGGATAAATGTAGAAAGAATGTGTACCCGTACAATCGTCATTTTCTTTCGCCCAGTCATCCCTTAAAGAAGAAAGGCAAGCATTTCAATGGCAAGGCAGAAAACCCGGACAAAGCCTGTCCCCCGTAGTGGTGCTGATGTATTCGGTATGGTCAAGGATTTGGATGTAATCTTTGGAAAATGTCCTGGAGTACAACCTGTTCTGAAAGACCCCATTACCGGACACGCACCCATGTGGAAAAAGAAATCTATATTTTGGGAGCTACCCTATTAGAAAGTGCATGAGGTCCGCTCTGCAATCGACGTGATGCACCTGACGAAGAATCTTTGCATGAATATTCTAGGCTTCCTGGGCTTGTATGGGAAGTCAAAAGATACCCTGGCAGCACGGGAGGACCAGCAACATCATAAAGGACGAGACGGCAAGCATCCATGGAAGTTTCAAGGGCTTGCCAGCTACGCTCTTACCAAAGAAGAGAAGGAAATCTGTTTTGAAGTCCTTTTCAGTATCAAGGTCCTGTCTGGCTTCCCGTCGAATATAAAGGGAATAGTAAATATGAAAGAGAAAAAATTTCAAAACCTAAAGTCTCATGACTGCCATGTGCTTATGACGCAATTGCTTCCGGTTGCATTGAGGGGAATTCTACCAAAAAATGTTCGACTAGCCATTGTGAAGGTATGTGCATTCCTCAATGCAATTTCTCAAAAGGTAATCGATCGAGAAAGTCTATCAGCGTTACATATTGATGTGGTCCAATGGCTGGTCAGCTTCGAGTTTATGTTCCCGCCATCCTTCTTCAATATTATGACGCACCTCCTAGTTCACCTAGTCGAAGAGATTAGAATTCTCGGTCCTGTGTTTCTACACAATATGTTCCCCTTCGAGAGGTTCATGGGAGTCTTAAAGAAATATGTTCATAACCGTGCTAGGCCAGAAGGAAGCATCTCCAAGGGCTATGGAACAGAGGATGTCATTGAGTTTTGTGTTGACTTTCTTCCTGACCTTAAGCTGATTGGTGTTCCTGAATCTAGGTATGAGGGGAGGATGACTGGAAAAGGCACACTAGGAAGGAAATCAATGGTATGTAGGGACGGGCATTCTTTCACTCAAGCACACTACACAGTTCTACACAATTCCACCGTGGTGGCTCCGTATATCGAGAAACACAAGAATATTCTACGCTCCGAAAACCCGGGGAAGCCTAAAACCTTGATTAAAGGGGAACACGAGAAGTATTTTGGCAATTGGTTGCAGACACATCTCATGAATAACACCACTGTTGGAGATGAGTTGTACTCATTGGCCAGGTTACCATCTTCGACTATATGTACTTTCCAAGGGTACGAGATAAATGGGAATACATTTTACACGATCGCCCAAGATAAAAAGAGCACCAACCAAAACAGTGGTGTCCGCTTTGATGCAACAGATGACAATGGGCAGATTGACACATATTATGGGTACATAGAGGAGATATGGGAACTTGACTATGGACCTACTTTTAAGGTCCCTTTGTTTCGGTGCAAATGGGTCAAGCTGACAGGAGGCGGGGTACATGTAGACGAAAAGTACGGCATGACAACAGCGGATCTCAACAATCTTGCGTACATGGATGAACCATTCGTCCTAGCCAACGATGTGGCTCAGGTTTTCTATGTGAAGGACATGTCTACCAAACCGAGAAAAAGGAAAGATAAGCAAAAGAGTACAGAATACGATGAGCCAAGGCGCCACATAGTTCTTTCAGGGAAAAGAAACATCGTGGGAGTGGATGATAAGATAGACATGTCAGAAGATTATAATAAGTTTCATGAAATTCCGCCCTTCAAAGTGAAAACTGACCCAAGCATCCTGTTAAATGACGAAGATTCTCCATGGCTACGGTGCAGAAGAAAACCACAACACTAGATGTTGGTGATGTGTAATAATGTATTAAACCTTTTATTTGAGACATAAATCTATGTAATTAAACCTTTTATTTGAGACATAAATCTATGTAATGTATTAAACCTTTTATTTGATACATAAAGGTCCCCTTTCATGTAATACATCTTGCTCAATCAAACTAGACGTTCTGAGCCGCGGTAGGTGATCATACAAAGAGAAGGAACCATCACAAGAGAAGGAACCCACAAACACTAAGGATACATAGCACAACTGAAAATTAAGAAACATGCCTAATGGTTGGAGTGATTCAGTCATGGTCCTGCCTAGCCCTGTAAAAATGGCGGGAAGACAGAGGTGGGAACCGGTGGAAAGCGCGGGAACACAGTGGCGTAGGAAACTTTCTTCCCGGGTGGGGGCTCAAACCGGGACAAAAGATGGGGGGCCTTATCTGGGGGAGGCTTATCTGGGAGGGCCTTATCTGGGGGGTGGCTTACCTTTAGTACCGGCTGGTGGGTGCAACCGGGACTAAAGGTGGTTTTTGTGTCATCTAACAAAACTGTCGGTGGGATAAGGACGCGTGGGTAACCTTTAGTACCGGGTGGGGGCTCAAACCGGGACTAAAGCTGTCGGTAGGATAAGGACGTGTGGGTGGACACACTGCTCGATGAGATAAAGTATGTAGCGCACGACGCCCTGTCGGAGGAAGAAGACAAAGTAGAAGCGGCACCGTGCCTATAAAAGGAGCATCAATACGCCATGGCAAGCAACTCAACAAGCCAACATGGTTGGGAAATCTCCCGTGGCGGAACTTCTCGAAGATGCCCTTGGTGCACATGCCCTATGGCATCTTCGGAAGTTCCGCCTCGGAAAATATTTTCCTGCTAGCCCGCGAAAGACTCCATCTCCGCCTCCTTGGGGTTAGAGGTATGGTGGAAGCCATGGGATATAGTGGAGAGAGGCGGCAGATATGAGTGTAGATGTGCTATGGCAACGACCAAGCCAACATGGATGGAGAGTTTCATCCCCATGGATGGAGGAAAGGGTTGGGAAATCTCCCGTGGCAGATTTTGTCGAAGATGCCCTTGGTGCACACGCCCTATGGCATATTCGGGAGTTCCGCCTCGGAAAATATTTTCCTGCTAGCCCGTGAAAGACTCCATCTCCGCCTCCCTAGGGTTAGAGGTATGGTGAAAGCCATGGGATAGAGTGGAGAGAGGCGGCAGATATGAGTCTAGATGTGCTATGGCAACGACCAAGCCTACATATATATAGTGAGAAATGGTGGGAAGTCAGAGGAGGGAAGCCTAAACCCTAAACCCTAAACCCTAAAGGGGCTACCCTCGTACGGAGAAAGCTATAGGGGTAGACGTTCCGAGGCCCCCGGTCTAGGGTTTCGCCGGAGGAAGACCCCTGGACCGTTGGAATCACATGAAAATGGCAAAATGGTTAATAGTTTGACTAGTTAGAATAATTATTTTATAAAATAGAAAATGGATTTGAATCTCTGATTCAAATTCAAGCACTTTTTATGTTAAAAATTTAGTGAGATTCAAAAATATGCAAAATATAATAGTTAATGCATTTTGAAATTGGAAATGGAAAAATGGTTATTAGTTTCACTAGTTAGAATAATTATTTTATAAAACAGAAAATGGATTTGGATTACTTATTCAAATTCAAAAACTTTTCATGTTGAAAATTTTCTCAAATTCATAAGTATGCAAAAACTGTATAATTCAAATGTTTAAAAAATCTAATAGTTACAAATTGTAACATTTGAAAAAACAGGCGCCAACTTAGGCCCAGCGCGCGCAAATTTAGGCCTTTAGTCCCGGCCCAGAACACCATCCGGGACTAAAGGCTCTACAGGCGAAAAGGCATCCAAAGCCTTTAGTCCCGGTGTGTGGCTGGAACCGGGACTAAAGACCCCCCTTTAGTTCCGGTTCCAGCCACGCACCGGGACTAAAGGCTGGAGGGTATTTAATGCGCCGCCTTCTTCCACGGTCGAATCCATCGACCGGGGCGAGGAGTAGCACTACGCCGCCAGGCTGCCGAAATACCTCGCCGCGCCTCTCCGCCTGTCCGCGTACCCCGCCGTGTTGCCACGTCGCGCCGCCGCCTCTCGAGACGCGCGCTCGTACGCCCCGCTGCTGTGGGAGGTAATCCCTCCCCCCACCGCGCGCTCTGCCTCCTCTCCGTCCCCGGCCCCAGCGAGCGTGGGCGGCGCCCCGCTACCGGCCGCGCGCTGCCTCCATCCCCCCAGCTAGCCGGGCGGCGCCCCGCGACCGGCGAGCCCGGGCGGCACCCCGCCGGCCATTTTTTGTTTTTTTGTATATTTTTTGTATTACTAGTATTTCTAGTGTATGTTTTTTTCTATTACTAGTATCTTTTTTGTAATAGATAGATAGAATTATTACGTGTATTACTAGTATGTTTTTTGTAATAGATAGATAGAATTATTACTAGTATTTTTTTATCTTTTTTATATTTCTGGTGTATGTTTTTTAATTAATTTCTAGTATAGTATATATTAATTTCTAGTATAGTATATATTAATTTCTAGTATAGTATATATTTCTAGTATAGTATATATTAATTTCTAGTGTATGTTTTTTTATTTCTTGTATCTTTTTTATATTGTAATATTTATTACTAGTACTATATAAATATAGTATATATATATGTTTGTGTATATATATTCATTACTAGTAATAATATATATAGTAGTATATTATATAGTATGTAGTATTATAGTGTCGATTGAGACAGACAAGTATCAGTGCTAAATAAAGATAAGCTAAAGAATAACTACCCTAAGTCCGGTAGTGCTCGTGGGCCCCTGGACTTAAGGTTAGGGTGGTAGTGCTCGCGGGCCCCCGGACTTAGGGTTAGGGTGGTAGTGCTCGCGGGCCCCCGGACATAGGGTTAGGGTGGTAGTGCTCGCGGGCCACCAAACTTAGGGTTAGGGTGGTGGTGCTCGCGGGCCCCCGGACTTAGGGTTAGGGTGGTAGTGCTCGTGGGCACCCGGACTTAGGGTTAATGTGGTAGTGCTCGCAGGCCCCCGGACTTAGCGTTATGGTGGTAGTGCTCGCGGGCCACCCGGAGATAGGGTTAGGGTGGTGGTGCTCGCGGGACCCCGGACTTAGGGTTAGAGTGGTGGTGCTCGTGGGCCCCCGGAGATAGGGTTAGGGTGGTGGTGCTTGCGGGCCGCCCGGACTTAGGGTTAGGGTTAGGGCATCACTAGAATTTTGCTATTGTTTAGTATTATTGTAGCAAATTGCGTGTTCATATTATTGTTTAGTGTTATTTTATGCAGCAATATTGAATGAAAAATGTTATTGTGTGCATTTTGTAGAAAACTATGGATCCAATCCAGAGAGACCTAGCACATGAAGAAATTCTCGAGGATATGATCAACGACACCCCCATGTTGATCCACCCGAATCTCCGTCGATTTATCTGAACCCCTCCGGTGAGGGAGAGGAGGTCGACCGAAATGATCAAGGAGAAGTCGACAGCTCCGGTGGTGGAGAAGCCAACGGCTCCAGTGGTGGAGAAGCCGACGGCTCCGGTGGTGGAGAAGCCGACGGCGAGGTATATATATGAAGTCTGGTGATCAGTAGATGCATTAACTGAGTTGTATATATATATAAATTGACAAATGTTTCTTCTCTTAGGCCTCCACATCGAGCAAAAAATATGCCAAATGAGGCCCGGCCAAAAAGTTGGACGCATCTACGCGTTATACAATTACGCGGGTATCACCACGGGGTGAACCGGTGGAACCCGAAAAGGCTAAAACTGTATTTAAACAACAATACGGAGTTATGGTTAGGGATCGCATCCCGATCACCGTTCGAGAGTGGAATAAGACCAAAGGGGCGAAAGAGGGTGAGTATGTCTCCGACAAGTGCAAAGAGGGTCTTTGGAATGACCTCATGACACATTTCACCCTGCCAGAATGTGAGGATGATGCCAACACAGCTGCATTGAGGAAGAAAGTCAAGCAGTGGACTCTTACGAAGATGGCCGAACTATTCAAGAACTGGAAGAAAGCATTATGGCAAAAGTATCAGAAGACGAAGAAGACTCCTAAATGTGAATGCTATCTAACAAAGCAGCAGGCTAACTGGGATGCATTTGTGAAGTACAAGGAGTCACAACCTGCTATGGAAATGTCAGAAAAAAACAAGAAAAATGCCGTGATGAAGAAATATCACCATCACCTGGGGCCAGGGGCTACGCGGCTGCCATGCCAAAGTGGGATGCTAAAGAGAATGAGCTGCTTGCTAAAGGGATCATTCCAGAACCAATACGCGAAGAATGGGATCTGAGGGCAAGGAATTGGTTCCTTGGGCATGGGAGTGAGTATGACGAAAGTACAGGGGACCTTATTTGCAGTGACGGGATTAGGATACCCCGGGATACATGGCAGAAAGTGGTGAAGGAGATTATAGCGGGGACAACAAAGTTCCGTCCTGATAGAGAGAAAGACTTGCTAACAAAGGTCCTCGGGAATGACGAACACGGAGGACGTGTACGAGGCCTTGGCCCTAGTTATACGTGGGAGATGGGGTTTCCCAAAGACAGAGATACTTATAGGAGCCGAGAGAGAGAAAAGAGGCGACGGCAGGAGGAGGAGGGAGACAAGTTCACCGAGTTGATAGGAACACTTCGAATGCATCAGCAACAGATTGACGAACTTCGAGGAGCAGCAAGCCTGCAAGATCCAGTACTCAATATTACCGCCGTCCCATCTCAGCGGAAAAGCAGTGTGGCTGAATCGGAGGTCCCTTCTGACGATGCACGTATGGTAGATGGCGGTCCCAGCTACCCCGTGGATGGAATCAAGGAGCATGCAACTTGTGAGCTCCATCAGAAGGTGAAGAACCTATCCATCAAGGTGGCAGTCGGATGTGCTTTACCTTGTCCACCTGGCGCACGCTGGCATGGCCGTGAGATTCCAGCTGGCTATGCTAAAGTTGGTGTGGATGAAATCGTAATGGGGTGGGACTCAATGGAGCTTGACATCCCTGGACCTCAAGGTGAGAGGACACTCGGAGAAGTACTGGGTGGTATCATTCTATGTGACAAGAACAACATCAAGCTTCCAGGCTGGACGCCAAAGCCAACACCGCCTCCGAGTGGTCGCATGTCACCTTCACCTCCATCACCTACAAGAAGCCCACCACATGACTATGACCACCACAGCCCGAATCCATCTCGATCTCCGCCGCAGCCTCCGATTAGTACTAAACGACGCAGGAGCCCAAAACGACAAATGTCGCCCCTCCCAAGAGTACCTCATAAGAATCTTTCTATCAGACCTTACGATCGTACTGACGAGGAAACCGACATGATCGTAGAGGCCGAATGTGTTGCGCAGCTTCAAAAGAAGAAACCCAAGCCCGCCCCGGTATACACAGAGAATCAAAAAGCGTATGCACTTTCTTTTCTAAACACAAAATTGCAATATGACTTGCACCATAAGCTAGATGACTATCGACGCACACTTCAGAAGGAAGTGAAGAAGAGCAAATCAAGTAGAAGTGCAAGCGGGAGCAAATCATCAAGTCAAAGAAAGGACGTCCCCCAGCTCGGGGAACAGGCCAAAAAATCGACCCCACCCCTGAAGGTGGTATCCTATGACACTCCCCAGCAGGATATGGAAGAAGCTAAGAAGCTTGCGGCCGCTATGAATGTGACTGTTGAGGAATTGCTAGGTTCCCAGGACGACAAGTTACACAAGGCTCAGGTAGTCCCTACATATGTCCCAGGGAAGCCTCTGGTCAGCTTTGAGCAGTTCCAACAACTGCCAACACAAATGCGGAGTTTACATAAATGGTACTTGAAAGCCGTAAAGGAGGAGAGAATAATGATCGTGGCGAAAGTCCCACATGACTACTACTTCCGAGAAGAAGAGCTCCATGTTGAGTTTCCAGAACTCTTCCAGTTATACACTTTTGATGCCCTCGACAAAAGTCTCATGAGTTGCTATTGTCTGTAAGTTGTTGAATTCATTGTCTATATATAAGCTGTTCATTTTTTTCAGTTGTTCAGTTCATTGCATGTAATTATCCTAATTATATCCTTTTGTACTCTATTATTATGCAGAATGAAGATCATGGAATGTAAAAGAAGGTCAATCTTCAGCGTTGGGTTCATTGACCCAGATAAAATACATTGTCGGACGCTAAAGGAAAAACCCGAGGACACACAGGAAAACCTTCTAAGGTTTCTAACGGAGAAAAATTTCTGTGACCACATACTGTTTCCTTACAATTTCTATTTTGTACACATTCTCTTTTGCTTACTCTATTGTACATATAAACATGTCTTACACTATTGTACACATTCTCTTTTGCTTACTCGATGTTAAGTGTAATTGATGACTTACTGATGTATATATAAACGTGTATAGTTTCCACTGGATTCTCATGGACATTCAACTTGATAAGGGAAGAGTTGAAGTCATGGACCCATTAAAGAGACCCCTGGAACAGTTTAGTGACATGCAGGACATGCTCCAGATGTAATTTTGGCGCTACAGCGGTCTCTTTTGTTGATTTCCTGAGATATCACGTAATAAATAACTCATTCATTTTCTTTACCGGGTAGGGTTTGGAACCAGTTCAAGAGTGCGGTTAAGGGTGACTTTACTGAGAAGCTGACGTTTAAGCCGGTCTCGGTAAGTAGTAGGCGCATCTCTTTACTTCTAGTTTCAATACAATTATGATGCTGGATTCTTATTTTGATTGAATTATATTCTCGTAAAGTGCGCGAGGCTGCCACAGGCGACGAATCTATGTGGATTCTACGTTTGCGAGTTCATTCGCACGTTTACCAGTGAGCTGAATGATTATAGAGTCGATGTAAGAAATACATTCATAACATTATTTTTATTACCGTCACTTTTTGTTATCATGATTGGTATTCATATTGATCTCCTTTTCTTATATAGTTCGAGAAAATGCGGGATCAGCTCCTACCACAGCAACGCGTAGTAGCAATTGCTGAAGAACTGGCAGGATTCTTGATGAACGAGATGATAGATGACGCCGGAGAATTTAGTGTGAATAGGCGCCGATGATCCCCGACCATGTAATTGAATAGACGGGCTCTAGTCCCGATAATTGTGATCTCCATGTGTAACTATCATGTATATATTTGAATGCTCGATCTTAAGAGAAGTTATCTTATGTATGCACGAACATGTACGATATGTGGTATCATAGAAAACTATTTTGAAATGAAAAAAAGAATACAAATTAAATTCTCTGCCGCGGCAAAGAAAGTGCCTAAAATTTTGCCGCGGCAGAAAACCATTTGTCCCGGTTCGTAATACGAACCGGGACTAATGTGGGGGCACCCAACCCCCGCAGAGACAGCCACGTGGATGCCCATTGGTCCCGGCTGGTAAGAGGGCCGGGACTAATGGGTGGGCCTTTAGTCCCGCCCCTCTAGTCCCGGTTACCAGGACCGGGACTAAAGCCCCTTACGGGCCGGGACTGGAGGCCCATTTTCCACTAGTGCTAGTTGGACCACCACACTTGGCGTTTTATCACGTTAGTATTTTGATCATACCGACCTATGTGGTATGGCAAAAATAAGTTATATTTGGAACCTTGATTGCTTGAGTTGAATAATCTATTGCTACTTGGTTTGAGGAATGTTTTGTTGGTTGATTTTATTTTTGCATCTATTGTGACTTGTGTTTTCTTTCTCTAGACTTGTGTTTTCTTTCTCTAGCCTTGTGTTAATACTAGTTTTTATCCATACTATGGAAAAGATGCTAATTTATGTCCACAGGAAGGCCGAGGATTTCAAGGTAACTCGCTTCGGGACTCGCATGTTAGAGCTTGTCCAGGCGATCTCTCTTCCAATCCATACCATTCAGGGACTTCACCTGAGGAAATTTCAGAGGAAGGACTTATGGGGATTCAGAGTTACCTAGCCAGGACGTGAGACAGAGCCCCAAACTAAGGAGATCGCCTTCAAGATACTCCACGAAGACTTGGAGTGGGGCCTCGATGTCGCTATGCAGTAGCTATTGGGACGCCTATGTGGACGTCACTCTTCCGAGATCAAGAGCCACTACTTTCACTTCTTTGGGAGACACGACAAGGACGGACAGCCTATTATGTTGGACGAGGCCACTAAGGAGACTATCAAGCCCATGTGTCACCACCTCTAGGACTTAGTCACAGTTGGATGCACTGATGTAGAAAAGGTCAGATTTGCAGCACACTTACTGGAAGGTCATGCAGCAACTTGGTGGGACAATTTCCAAGTTACTCACCCTATTGAAGAAGTAACCTAGGCAATGTCTGAGGATGGATTTCGTACCACTCACATCTCTTCTAGAATAATGGGGTTGAAGAAAAAGGAGTTTCACAACCTCAAACAACGCCACCGTAGTATTTCTGAGTACATTGAAGAGTTCAACAATCTGTCACGTTATGCACCAGATGGTGTTGACACTGACGCAAAGAGAAACGAGAAGTTCCTTGATGGGTTGAATGATCAAATATCTATGAAACTATATGTTGCTTATGTTCCAACCTATCAATCTCTGTGTGATAAAGCTACCATCCTAGAAAACAAGATGAAGCAAGTGGAAAGTAGAAAGAGGAAGCACCATTTTGATAAGTTTGGATCAGGATCACCTCACAAGCGTTCTCATGGTGAAGGAAGCGGAAGTTCTGGAATCCACAAGAATGCGAATCATAACAACCATCGTAACAATAACCACCACCACGATGGAAACAATCATCGTGGACACAACAAAGGTGGGTACAGGTATAACCGTAATGGTCATGGCCATGGGAATCAAAATGGTCAGAATCGCCATAATCAGCTAGCAAAGAAAGACATCAGTCAGGTGGAATGTTTCAAGTGTAGGAAGACAGGGCACTATGCTAATGAATGTCTAGAGAAGAAGACTAATGGGGCTAAGCCGAACCCTTTTCAAAAGGGTCATGTGAATCACATCCATGTGGACGAAATTCAAGAAGGATCTGATGTTGTGATCGGTAAGTTCAAGATTAATTCCTTTCCTGCACTTATCCTTTTTGATACCGGCGCATCACATTCATTCATTTCATGAGCATTTGTAGTCAAAAACAAACTCTCCATTGAAACTATTGGATGTCCCATTAAGGTAAGTTCCCTGGGTGGAGAAATGATAGTAAATTCTTGGTGCCGACAGATAATCCTAGAGATTGTAAAGAACAAGTTTCCAGTTAATTTAATAATCCTAGAGTCCCAAGGATTAGATGTAATATTAGGGATGGACTGGTTGACACGTTATGAGGGAGTGCTAGATTGTGCCAAACGAACTGGTATCCTCACCATGCCAGAAAAGAAACAGATCAGGTTCAAGTCTAACTTTGAACCCAAGGGGAGCAAGGTTAATTCTCTTAAGGGGTTTAGCCTAGATAGAGTACCAATAGTGAAGGAGTACCCGGATGTGTTCCCAGAAGAATTACCTGGCATGCCACCATATAGGGATGTGGAGTTTCTGATGGACTTACTACCAGGAACTGGGCCTATAGCAAAGAAACCTTACAAAATGTCAGTAGATGAGTTAAAAGAACTCAAGAAACAGTTGAGAGAACACTTGAAAAAGGGATTTATCCAACCAAGTTCTTCATCTTGGGGAGCACCAGTTTTGTTTGTTGAGAAGAAGGACCGAAGTCAAAGACTATGTATAGACTATCGATCACTTAATGAAGTGACCATAAAGAATAAATATCCCCTACCTAGATTTAATGATTTTTTGATAAGCTAGAGGGAGCATGTGTGTTCTCAAAAATTGATCTTCGATCAGGATACTTCCAACTAAAGATTAGAGAACATGATATACCAAAGACTACATTTACCACTAGATATGGGTTGGATGAATATACAGTGATGCCGTTTGGATTTACAAATGCACCGATATATTTCATGAACATGATGAATAAGGTATTCGTGGAATTCCTTGACAAGTTTGTAGTGGTATTGATCCATGACATATTGATATATTCCAAGAGCAACGAAGAACATGAAGAACATCTGCGCCTAATTCTGGAGAAACTCAGGGAACACAAACTATATGCCAAATTCAGTAAATGTGAATTTTGGCTGAACGAAGTGGGTTTTCTTGGGCATATAGTATCTGGAAGTGGTATAGCTGTCGACCCAGCAAAAGTGGCAGCTGTAACAGAATGGGAACCTCCTAAAACAATTAAAGATATCCGAAGTTTCCTAGGCCTAGCAGGTATTATCGGAGGTTCATTGAAATTTTCTCAAAGATAGCAAAGCCTATGACTGATCTACTAAAGAAAGAGAAGAAGTTTAACTGGACAGAAGCATGTGAAGCCAGTTTTCAGGAGTTGAAAAAGAGATTAGTATCAGCACCGGTGTTATGTTTGCCGGATCTTGAGAAAGACTTTCAAGTCTATTGTGTTGCATCTCACCAAGGACTGGGAGGTGTACTAATGCACAAATGTAGAGTTGTAGCTTATGCATCAAGGCAACTCAAAAATCATGAAGTGAACTATCCTACTCATGACCTAGAGTTGGCATCAGTTGTGCATGCATTAAAAACATGGAGGCATTATCTTATGGGAAAGCGTTGTGAAATGTTCACCGATCACAGGAGTCTAAATTACATTTTCACACAGAAGGAACTCAACATGAGACAAAGAAGATGGCTAGAACTTATCAAGGACTACGACTTAAGTTTGCAATACCATCCTGGAAAGGCAAATGTCATAGCCGATGCATTAAGCCGCAAGGTCTATGTAAATGGGCTCAATAAAGGAGAATTCTCGGAAGAGTTATGTGCCCAATTTAGGGAGTTGAGATTAAAGATAGTGCCTGAAGGATACCTTCCATCCATGGAAGTGTAGCCCACACTGATGAACAGAATCCGAGAAGCTCAAAAGGTGGACAAGGAAATAGAAGAAATCAAAAGTAAAATTAGTGAAGGCAAGGCAAAAGGATTTCATGTAGACGAACAGGGAAGCTTATGGTA
The DNA here is from genome assembly GCA_910589775.1 of Avena eriantha. NCBI lineage: Eukaryota > Viridiplantae > Streptophyta > Magnoliopsida > Poales > Poaceae > Avena > Avena eriantha. Next base: position 408,369,589 of record OU342742.1, read on the forward strand.
CGAAAAACGTATCTGTATTCCACAGGATCTTGAACTTAGGAAGTTGGTATTACAAGAAGCTCACAATTCACCGTATTCAATTCATCCTGGCAACACCAAGATGTATATGGATGTTAAGGAAAGATTCTGGTGGAATAATTTAAAGAAAGATATAGCGGAACACATTGCCTTTTGTGACGTGTGTACTCGTGTAAAGGCAGAACATCAGAAACTGGCGGGATTATTACAACCACTGCCAATACCTGATTGGAAATGGGATAAAATCGGTATGGATTTTATCACCAGGCTGCCAAGGACTAGATCTGGATACGATTCCATATAGGTTATTGTTGACCGCTTGACAAAAGTGGCTCATTTTATACCGGTAAAGACCACTTACACAAGTGCCAAGCTAGCCAAGATATACATGAGTAGAATTGTATGTTTACATGGGGTGCCTAAGAGTATTGTGTCAGATAGAGGAACTCAATTCACTTCGCATTTTTGGCGACAACTTCACGAGACATTGGGAACTTGACTAGAATTCAACACTGCGTTTCATCCACAGACTGATGGGCAAACAGAAAGGACCAATCAGATTTTGGAAGATATGTTAAGAGCTTGTGCGTCAGACTATGGATCTAGTTGGGATGAAAGTCTACCATACACGGAGTTTTCCTACAATAATAGCTATCAATCAAGCATAGAGATGGCTCCGTTTGAATTCCTTTATGGAAGGAAGTGTACTACACCATTGTTGTGGAATGGAGTAGGAGAAAGAAATTTGTTCGGACCAGACCTAATCAAGGTGGCTGAAGAGAAAGTCAAGATGGTGAGGGATAGGCTAAAGGTAGCCCAATCTCGACAAAAGAGCTATGCAGATCCAAAACATATAGAGGTCACCTATGAGATTGGTGATAGAGCGTATCTCAGAGTATCACCACTTCGTGGTGTGAAGAGATTTGGAATCAAAGGAAAATTAGCACCACGCTATGTAGGACCCTTCAAGATTCTGAGCTCCAAAGGAGAAGTGGCATATGAGATAGAATTATCAGAATCTCTATCAGCAGTTCATAATGTATTTCATGTCACTCAACTGAAAAAGTGTCACCTAGAGATGGAAGAAACTTCGTTGAAAGACACTATACTGTTAGAAGAGGTTCAGCTAGAGAATGATCTCACTTATCGAGAGAAACCTATTAAGATTCTGGAGACAGCAGAAAGAATTACACGTACCAAAACAATCAAATTCTGCAAAGTATAGTGGAACCATCACACAGAGTCAGAAGCAACATTGGAACGAGAGGATGAACTTCGGAGAGATCACCCTCACCTATTTGCTAGCCAACCCGAATCTCGAGGGCGAGATTCATCTTAAGGGGGTTAGATTTGTAACATCCCAAAATTTTCATCATCACCATTGCACTCATATCATCATGGCATGTGTTTCATTGCATTTAGTTTGTCCCCCAAAAATTTGGTGAAGTTTTGAGTCAAATTGAAACACTTTTGCTAATTCAAAACCTAGGAAAAGAAAACTAAAAAGAAAAAGCAAAAGGAGAAAAACAATAGCAGCAACAGCAACATCTGGCCTGCTCGGCCCAACCCAGACCAGCGGCCCACCCGGCCACCCCTTCCCCCTCTCTCTCCTATTCTCACAGTCCCCTTCACACCCCCTCTCACTGACCCACTGGACCCACTGCCCAGTCACCCTCCACCTCACATTCTTCCATATGCGACGAGCAGCTCATTCCCCTCCCCCTACAGTTTCTGACTCGATTAAACTCGAGTAAATTCGAGCGTTTGTGGGAGTAATTCCCCACTACATCTCCGGCTTCTTAACAACCTCTCCCTCCTCTTCGTTTTCCTCACAGTCGCCACCCCCAGAGAGCCCCCAGGCTCTCCAATTGAGAACTCGAACCGCCGCACACCGTTAGTACTCCGGCGACGATTCCGGTGAGCGCCGACCGCCTCGCGCCCTCCTCTCTGCCCTATCACCTTCACGATACTCTGGTGCACCATTTAATCTTTTTTTTCGTTTTCTACCTGCCCTAGGTCATTGCCACGGTCACCACCGGCGTCTCCCTCTGCCGCTGTCGTCCGTCGACATTTCCGGTGATACTCGGGTTCCCGCCGCGCCTTTTTGGCCACCTTATCTCCTCGAGCCCCAGAACGACGCCACTGTCTCTGAGACATGAGCTCCACCATCGGCAGGAACTCTGGCGAGGAATCCAGAATGAAGTCGAGCATCCCTCCCTCCACGGCGACCATCACCGAGACCACCTCTACCGCGGCAACCCCTGGTAACAGTTCACGGCCCCCTGCCCCTTTAGAATCACCGGAACATCACCCATCCGACGCGCCGCCACCGCGCGCAGTAGGTCAGCGCCGCCAGTTCCCGGCCAAGCACTAGGAGCCATTGGATTTGTCACTAGCGGCTAATATTAGGTCATTAATCGAACGGGTACCGGTTGATCTGGTTCGTCCGTTGCCACTTAAAATCTAACGGCCCATAGTGACCAATACGACCGAATTTGTATGGACCGATAGAAATGCCCCACGTCAGCCAGAGCTTCTGATTAAATTAGAAAATAGCCAGAATATATGTTAAACTTAGAAATTCAATAACTTTTCATCCACGGATCAGAAAAATACAAATTTGGTGTCTATGGATTTAGAAAAATGAGAACTTTATTGTTGAGGCCTTATTTCACATTTTTGTTTCTGAAAAACTGGAGTTATATGCAGAACCTTTTTAGGAGTATTTTGCCCATAAAAATTACTTCATAAATTGTTTTAGGTACTATTTATGCCTTTAGATTGAGTAGTTCAACCTCTGTACTATAGACTCTGTAGTTTTAGAGTTTTGTTCATATCATTGCATTTGCATGCATTCATATTTTTCTGATGCTATATTGATTGCATTATTGTTGTTGGATTGTTCTTTGTGTAGATTGTGTGGATTGTGAAGTTTGTTGCTGTGAGGATTGTACCTATCCCCCTAGCTACCAAGGCAAGTGATATTTCATCTTATGTCCTATTATTTTCACTATTGCACTAGTGCTATTTTTGTAGATATTAGCATGGTAGGATTATTTATATATTACTATGCTATGCTATCCTATAGATTATTTCCTAGATGGAAGACATCGTATGCTAGAGTGCTTAGCCATGCTATTAGAATTCATGGGTGGAAATTCATATCAAGATAGTATGGAAGTATATTATTTTGTTTGACTAAGAAAAACAACTAATGTTAATGAAACACCTGGGTGGAAATGGGACTTGTATGGATTATGTTGAGTGGTTACTAAGGGGCCATATCTATGGTCTGCTGGTGTATCGCACTTGTGGACGGCCACCCAGGAACAAAGAGATTGGAGACGTTCTAGTCGCGAAGCTTCCAATGCAGCCACATGGCATATGGGCTCTTCCTTGACTGACTAAGTTGCAAGAACTCAGCCAAATGGACAGAGGGTGGTAGATATGATAGGATGGAACGCGTCCGTGGTGGTCTGAGGGATTGCTTCCGAAAAGTCTCGTCTCGATGCATGTCAAGTCTTGTGGGGAAAGTGCACCACCTCTCGAGAGGGTAACACTAACTAATTAGTCATGTCCCTGGTTATGGACAATTTCTGAGCATCAAGACAGTGAAGCAGTTCAAAAATCTCATCACCCAAATTTCTCTGTGTTAAAACTTGTGGGTGAACAAGGGTAGTGGTTCATTGATGTCTATCAATGGTACCTTAGAGTTTTGAAAGAGAAAACCTACTCTTCAAAATCTATGAGATAAAACCCTGCTTTTAGCAAAGTCAGCCAAAACCACACTTAGCCATATATTCGTGTAGTTGTTGGATTTTACTAAGTAACTATGGTATCACTTGCCAATACAATTCCAAATGTATTTACCCTTTGTAGCTGTAACTTATTATGTTGCAGGATACTCTGATGATGAGTAGGGTTGCGGGTCTACACTCGACATGTTTGGCTGTGGCGCATGAAGACAAAAGACTCTATTATTATACTATGTCTTGTGAACCTTGAATATTGTTAGCCTTGGGCTAAGTGAGTTGTAAGAACTATTATATTCCTAGATATGCGATGTAATAATGACCTTTGTTTCTGTGTACTTCATCTAAAACTGTGGGTGCTAGCATTTCGATCCAGGGACTAGCACTTCAATCAGAAGGATTATACCTTATTATGGTGAGATCTACACACATGGATGCACTAGAGCTCATTGCATGTGTGTTATTCACATAAACCACATGGATCCACTAGAGTTCATTGCATGTGTGTTATTCTCAGAGACCACATGGATCCACTAGAGTTCATTGCATGTGTGTTATTCTCATAAACCACACGGATCCACCAAAGTTCATTGCATGTGTGTTTTTCTAATAAACCACATGGATCCACTAGAGTTCATTGGATGTGGGTTATTCTCATAAACCACATGGATCCACTAGTGTTCATTGCATGTGTGTTATTCTAATAAACCACATGGATCCACCAGAGTTCATTGCATGTGTGTTTTTCTCATAAACCACATGGATCAACTAGAGTTCATTGGATGTGTGTTATTCTCATAAACCACATGGATCCACTAGAGTTCATTGCATGTGTGTTATTCTCATAAACCACATATGGATCCACTAGAGTTCATTGGATGTGTGTACTTCTCATAAACCACATGGATCCACTAGAGTTCATTGCATGCGTGTTCTTCTCATAAACCACATGGATGCACTAGAGTTCATTGCATGTGTGCTATTCTCATAAACCACGTAGATCGACTAGAGTTCATTGCATGTGTGTTTTTATCATAAACCACATGGCTCCACTAGAGTTCATTGCATGTGTGTTATTCTCAGAGACCACATGGATCCACTAGAGTTCATTGCATGTGTGCTATTCTCATAAACCACATGGATCCACTAGTGCGTGTGAGTTCTTCTCATAAACCACATTATGCACTAGAGTTCATTGGATTTGTGTTATTCTCATAAACCACATGGACCACTAGAGTTCATTTCATGTGTGTTATTCTCACAGACCACATGGATCCACTAGAGTTCATTGCATGTGTGTTATTCTCATAAACCACATGGATCCACCAGAGTGCATTGCATGTGTGTTTTTCTCATCAACCATATGGATCCACTAGAGTTCATTGGATGTGTGTTATTGTCATAAACCACAAGGATCCACTAGAGTTCATTGCATGAGTGTTCTGCTCATAAACCACATATGGATCCACTAGAGTTCATTGGATGTGTGTACTTCTCATCAACCACAGGGATCCACTAGAGTTCATTGCATGTGTGTTCTTCTCATAAACCACATGGATGCACTAGAGTTCATTGCATGGGTGTTATTCCCATAAACCACATGGATCCACTTGAGTTCATTGCATGTGTGTTTTTCTCAGAGACCACATGGATCCACCAGAGTGCATTCCATGTGTGTTATTCTCATAAACCACATGGATCCACCAGAGTTCATTACATGTGTGTTTTTCTCATAAACCACATGGATACACTAGAGTTCGTTGGATGTGTGTTATTTTCATAAACCACATGGATCCACTAGAGTTCAATGCATGTGTGTTATTCTCATAAACCACATATGGATCCACTAGAGTTCATTGGATGTGTGTACTTCTCATAAACCACATGGATCCACTAGAGTTCATTGCATGCGTGTTCTTCTCGTAAACGACATGGATGCACTAGAGTTCATTGCATGGGTGTTATTCTCATAAACCACGTGGATCCACTAGAGTTCATTGCATGTGTGTTTTTCTCATAAACCACCTGGATCCACTAGAGTTCATTGCATGTGTGTTATTCTCAGAGACCACATGGATCCACTAGAGTTCATTGCATGTGTGTTATTCTCATAAACCACATGGATCCACTAGAGTTCATTGCATGTGTGTTATTCTCATAAACCACATTATGCACTAGAGTTCATTGGATTTGTGTTATTCTCATAAACCACATGGACCACTTGAGTTCATTGCATGTGTGTTATTCTCAGAGACCACATGGATCCACTAGAGTTGATTGCATGTGTGTTATTCTCATAAACCACATGGATCCACCAGAGTGCATTGCATGTGTGTTTTTCTCATAAACCATATGGATCCACTACAGTTCATTGGATGTGTGTTATTGTCATAAACCACAAGGATCCACTAGAGTTCATTGCATGAGTGTTCTTCTGATAAACCACATATGGATCCACTAGAGTTCATTGGATGTGTGTACTTCTCATAAACCACATGGATCCACTAGAGTTCATTGCATGTGTGTTCTTCTCATAAACCACATGGATGCACTAGAGTTCATTGCATGTGTGTTATTCTCATAATCCACATGGATCCACTAGAGTTCATTGCATGTGTGTTATTCTCAGAGACCACATGGATCCACTAGAGTGCATTCCGTGTGTGTTATTCTCATAAACCACAAGGATCCACCAGAGTTCATTGCATGTGTGGTTTTCTCATAAACCAAATGGATCCACTAGAGTTCGTTGGATGTGTGTTATTCTCATAAACCACATGGATCCATTAGAGTTCATTGCATGTGTGTTATTCTCATAAACCATATGGATCCACCTGAGTTCATCGCATGTGTGTTTTTCTCATAGAACACATGGATCCACTAGAGTTCATTGGATGTGTGTTATTCTCATAAACCACATGGATCCACTAGAGTTCATTGCGTGTGTGTTTTTCTCATAAACCACATGGATCCACTAGAGGTAATTGGATGTGTGTTATTGTCATAACCACAAGGATCCACTAGAGTTCATTGCATGCGTAATCTTCTCATAAACCACATATGGATCCACTAGAGTTCATTGGATGTGTCTACTTCTCATAAACCACATGGATGCACTAGAGTTCATTGCATGTGTGTTATTCTCATAAACCACATGGAGCCACTAGAGTTCATAGCATCTATGTTATTCTCAAAGACCACATGGATCGACTAGAGTTCATTGCCTGTGTGTTATTCTCAGAAACCACATGGATCCACTAGAGTTCATTGCATGTGTGTTTTTTCTCATAAACCACATGGATCCACTAGAGTTGATTGCATGTGTGTTATACTCATAAACCACATGGTTCCACTAGAGTTCATTGCATGTGTGTTATTCTCAGAGACCACATGGATCCACTAGAGTTCATTGCATGTGTGTTATTCTCATAAACCACATGGATCCAATAGAGTTCATTGCATGTGTGTTCTTCTCATAAACCACATTATGAACTAGAGCTCATTGGATGTGTGTTATTCTCATAAACCACATGGATCCACTAGAGTTCACTGCATGTGTGTTATTCTCAGAGACCACATGGATCCACTAGAGTTCATTGGATGTGTGTACTTCTCATAAACCACATGGATCCACTAGAGTTCATTGCATGCGTGTTCTTCTCATAAACCACATGGATGCACTAGAGTTCATTGCATGTGTGTTATTCTCATAAACCACGTGGATCCACTAGAGTTCATTGCATGTGTGTTTTCTCATAAACCACATGGCTCCACTAGAGTTCATTGCATGTGTGTTATTCTCAGAGACCACATGGATCCACTAGAGTTCATTGCATGTGTGTTATTCTCATAAACCACATCGATCCACTAGAGTTCATTGCCTGTGAGTTCTTCTCATAAACCACATTATGCACTAGCGTTCATTGGACTTGTGTTATTCTCATAAACCACATGGACCACTAGAGTTCATTTCATGTGTGTTATTCTCAGAGACCACATGGATCCACTAGAGTTCATTGCATGTGTGTTATTCTCATAAACCACATGGATCCACCAGAGTGCATTGCATGTGTGTTTTTCTCATCAACCATATGGATCCACTAGAGTTCATTGGATGTGTGTTATTGTCATAAACCACAAGGATCCACTAGAGTTCATTGCATGAGTGTTCTTCTCATAAACCACATATGGATCCACTAGAGTTCATTGGATGTGTGTACTTCTCATAAACCACATGGATCCACTAGAGTTCATTGCATGTGTGTTCTTCTCATAAACCACATGGATGCACTAGTGTTCATTCCATGGGTGTTATTCTCATAAACCACATGGATCCACTAGAGTTCATTGCATGTGTGTTTTTCTCAGAGACCACATGGATCCACCAGAGTGCATTCCATGTGTGTTATTCTCATAAACTACATGGATCCACCAGAGTTCATTGCATGTGTGTTTTTCTCATAAACCACATGGATACACTAGAGTTCGTTGGATGTGTGTTATTTTCATAAACCACATGGATCCACTAGAGTCCAATGCATGTGTGTTATTCTCATAAACCACATATGGATCCACAAGAATTCATTGGATGTGTGTACTTCTCATAAACCATATGGATCCACTAGAGTTCATTGCATACGTGTGCTTCTCATAAACCACATGGATGCACTAGAGTTCATTGCATGGGTGTTATTCTCATAAACCACGTGGATCCACTAGAGTTCATTGCATGTGTGTTTTTCTCATAAACCACCTGGATCCACTAGAGTTCATTGCATGTGTGTTATTCTCACAGACCACATGGATCCACTAGAGTTCATTGCGTGTGTGTTATTCTCATAAACCACATGGATCCACTAGAGTTCATTGCATGTGTGTTCTTCTCATAAACCACATTATGCACTAGAGTTCATTGGATTTGTGTTTTTCTCATAAACCACGTGGACCACTAGAGTTCATTGCATGTGTGTTATTCTCAGAGACCACATGGATCCACTAGAGTTCATTGCATGTGTGTTATTCTCATAAACCATATGGATCCACCAGAGTGCATTGCATGTGTGTTTTTCTCATAAACCATATGGATCCACCAGAGTTCATTGGATGTGTGTTATTGTCATAAACCACAAGGATCCACTAGAGTTCATTGCATGAGTGTTCTTCTCATAAATCACATATGGATCCACTAGAGTTCATTGGATGTGTGTACTTCTCATAAACCTCATGGATCCACTAGAGTTCATTGCATGTGTGTTCTTCTCATAAACGACATGGATGCACTAGAGTTCATTGCATGTGTGTTATTCTCATAATCCACATGGATCCACTAGAGTTCATTGGATGTGTCTTATTGTCATAAACCACAAGGATCCACTAGCGTTCATTGCATGCGTGTTCTTCTCATAAACCACATATGGATCCACTAGATTTCATTGGATGTGTGTACTTCTCATAAACCACATGGATCCACTAGAGTTCATTGCATGTGTGTTATTCTCATAAACCACATGGATGCACCAGAGTTCATTGCATGTGTGTTATTCTCACCACATGGATCCACTAGAGTTCATTGCATGTGTGTTATTCTCATAAACCATATGGATCCACCCGAGTTCATCGCACGTGTGTTTTTCTCATAGAACACATGGATCCACTAGAGTTCATTGGATGTGCGTTATTCTCATAAACCACATGGATCCACTAGAGTTCATTGCGTGTGTGTTTTTCTCATAAACCACATGGATCCACTAGAGGTCATTGGATGTGTGTTATTGTCATAAACCACAAGGATCCACCACAGTTCATTGCATGCGTAATCTTCTCATAAACCACATATGGATCCACTAGAGTTCACTGGATGTGTCTACTTCTCATAAAGCACATGGATGCACTAGAGTTCATTGCATGTGTGTTATTCTCATAAACCACATGGAGCCAATAGAGTTCATAGCATCTATGTTATTCTCAAAGACCACATGGATCGACTAGAGTTCATTGCCTGTGTGTTATTCTCAGAAACCACATGGATCCACTAGAGTTCATTGCATGTGTGTTTTTTCTCATAAACCACATGGATCCACTAGAGTTGATTGCATGTGTGTTATACTCATAAACCACATGGTTCCACTAGAGTTCATTGCATGTGTGTTATTCTCAGAGACCACATGGATCCACTAGAGTTCATTGCATGTGTGTTATTCTCATAAACCACATGGATCCAATAGAGTTCATTGCATGTGTGTTCTTCTCATAAACCACATTATGAACTAGAGCTCATTGGATGTGTGTTATTCTCATAAACCACATGGATCCACTAGAGTTCACTGCATGTGTGTTATTCTCAGAGACCACATGGATCCACTAGAGTTCATTGGATGTGTGTACTTCTCATAAACCACATGGATCCACTAGAGGTCATTGCATGCGTGTTCTTCTCATAAACCACATGGATGCACTAGAGTTCATTGCATGTGTGTTATTCTCATATACCACGTGGATCCACTAGAGTTCATTGCATGTGTGTTTTCTCATAAACCACATGGCTCCACTAGAGTTCATTGCATGTGTGTTATTCTCAGAGACCACATGGATCCACTAGAGTTCATTGCATGTGTGTTATTCTCATAAACCACATCGATCCACTAGAGTTCATTGCCTG